>OY292400.1:6904030-7196977 GCA_958496205.1 Idaea biselata | reverse complement strand
AAAAGGGTTCAGATTGTATGCTACTTACCTACAGATTATTACTGGAGTTATAATTATGTAAAATTAAGTAATAAGTAACAAAATATTTTTATACTCCTAGGAAAGCAACATGACCCAGTGCTTTTGTAGATATCTTATCTGATGATATTAGACGTTTATCATCTTTACTGGATAAAGCGACTTTATTTACGCAATGAGTGAAAACTTGATGTTTTATCGATTTAAACAATTTATTCTTTTTTCTTAAAATTGATTGAGAAAATAAAGTTGTTCTATAGTCAGACACCTCTAAATCGCGAACGACACATGATTTTACACCTTTAGCTTTTTTTATTTCAGTTTCAATAGTTTTTAAACAATAAAGTTTTGAACGTAATCCGATGAATTCTAATATAATTTTACCGGCCATTTCATCCTTAAATAACCCTGGTACTTTTTTATTGATCAAAGGTAAACCATACTCGTTGTCTATTGAAAAATTACTAGTGTCAAAATAATTAATAAAATGTTCTTTTAAATCTTTATAGAAATCTTTTGTTTTAATATGATAGATAAAACTATCTGTATCGGTATAACACATTTGCAATCGATCACCATAATGTGGTTTCATTACTGAATAATGAAAATCATACATGTGAGTTTTAGACAATTCAAGTACCGAAAAACCAATATAAATAGGTTTATCTAATGCTATTTGTGTTGGTTTCAGTTGGATAGCTGCTAAGTTTTCACTAAAAATGATGCTGCTATGATAATAAGGGGACGATATTAGTTTACCTGCACTATTTTTCTTTTTAGTAAAATTATGATTATCTTG
Organism: Idaea biselata; assembly: GCA_958496205.1. Lineage (NCBI taxonomy): Eukaryota > Metazoa > Arthropoda > Insecta > Lepidoptera > Geometridae > Idaea > Idaea biselata. The sequence goes on along the minus strand of OY292400.1, from coordinate 7,196,160 downwards.
CCATTGGTTAACTAATTTAACATCAACTTTCTTTGCGTTGTTTTCCAATGTTTTACCAAATATACTGTTATTAAGTAATTTGAAAAAATCTTGTTCAAACGTTGATTTAGCTTGTTGTCTCAAACATGTATTTAATTCAATATACTGTTTTAAATAATCATTTTGACGGAATTTAATGACTCTATGAACTTTTTTCAATATTAAACCATGTTTCAAGCATGTTTTTAAATAAACATAATGAATAACGTAATGGAATTTATCGTATAGATTTGGAATCAATTTAACAGACTTAGAACCAGGAGCAATAAAACGTTGTGAAGCCAGGGGATAATCTGAGTGGGTTAAATGCAATGATTTAGGATAGCTTAAGTCAACCTCAAGAATAAAACCATATTCAGCATTATCTGGTACACTATTTACGTCTAAACTAGTGATTTCTTCTTTAGATAGAAATTTAAATTCAGATAACGGTAAAGTTAAACTCATACTGTATCCATATAGGTTATTACAATCTATGTATATGAGGTGAGATTCTGGAATCGAATGATCAAAATCCAACATATATTTATTATTGGCTTTGGCATATCTATGCGATACCAAACAAATACCACCTCTTATTCCTGATTGTATCATATTGTAAATAGCTTCATCATTTATCAATTCTAACTCGACTTGTGTTTTGTACAGCATTGCATCAAAAGATAAACTCGGGGCTGTAATATAAAACGCTGGGTCCAATTGATAATAACTTTTACAAGTTACACGGAACTGTTCAAAGACATCAGTTAACAATAAAACGTCAGTTTTCAAATATAAGTCTGTATATTGACCCATATTATTTAATCTAAATTGTCTCCAAATTAATTGCGCGTGAGCATAATCTTTTTTAGATATATGCTCATTCGTAAGAGAACTATAAAAATCTTTTTTATTTGGGAGTGATGTTTCATTGTAACGCTGTAAATTATTCATATAATCGTAAGGATAGACTCCTTTTCGAGTAAGAAGATGAAACCGTGTGTCGTTTGAAAAATGTTTTCTTAAATGTACAAATTGTTCGGTTTTCATAGTTTTTGTTAATTTATCTAAACTAGTATTTAAAAATTTGAAAGAATCAACAAATCGCAACAATATTAATTTTCCATCAGAAAAAGGTATACACTTTGTGAATGAAACGTAATTCTCTTTAGTTTTTGGTATAATTTTTATAGACCCTGGAGCTTCACCTAATTTTGTAATAAATAAATGACAGTCGTATCCAGACAAATTATGAAAAAAAATTGGTATAAACTTTGGAATTTTGTATTGTAGATTGCAATAATTATGAGCTGCCCCTCGAAATTTCCCAGTTATGTGACAATGATCTTTAACTTTGTCACCATATAAAAACTTGTCACAAATGTGGCACTTAGATGCAGTTTTAAAATTATGTTCATCAAGTCCAGTAAAAATTATAGACACATTTCGATACAATATATCTCGAATTTCACGAACGTCATTATAAATGTATGATATGAATTTATCTACACAATCAATCCCTCGATATGTTACAAATTTATTGTACGATGAGTTTTGTGAACAAACAATATAATAAGCGAATGCAATGGGTACATGTCGTTGAGTTGTAGAAGTATGTAGACCTCTAATTTCTTCATTACAACTCGCTTCAAGCATACTTTCAAAGTCAGCGTAAATTACGAACGGAACGTTTTGCTTCCGATCATAATTTTTAAACTTTATTACTGAACCCTTTTCAGGTAAGACGGTGACAATCCCATTACAAGTATGACTATCTACTAGATCAGCACTTTTAAAAAACACTAAACAAGTATCACATAGAAATAGTTTTTTATGATTTGTAGTAATTTGATTTCGTAATAAACGCGACAAGTTTTTGATTAAACAATAATGCGATTTTGTACCATTTTCTAAATAAAGTAAATGAATAATTCGCCGATTAACAGTGTTTTCCGATTTATACAGAGGACCAATAACAGTGTTCTTTTTACTCAATCCGTAAATTATGAAACCTAAACCAGGATTGTTATTTTCAAATATAGATATATCAGAAAAAGTTGCTGGAAATGTCATTTTTTGTAAGTTAAGTACATCACGAAAATTTGGATACGATGAAACTCTATCAACATGATTTTTAGCTGGGTACAAAAAGGCTAGGACGCTCCATAAGAAACAATGCTTATCAGTGTTACGAACGTTTATACAAGCCTTTTTGCTTTTTATTTGATTAGGTAATTCAATGTACGTTGAACCGCGCAATGGCTCGAATTTGTTTACGTTAATTTCTATGTGCATACAGTTTAGAAACGCCCACCCACTGTCACGATCTTCAAATTCTTCCACTTGGTTTTTCAAAGTTTGAACAAGCGAAGAAAATAACATATCGAAGTCATAATTACCGTAAATAGGTGTATTTTTCGTACAAAATGATTTAATATCTTGTTCATCATTCTTGAACATTAGAAAACCTGCGTAAAGTTCAAAGTTAACTTTTATACAAATATGTAACTTTAGGCTATCATTTAAAAGACGTTGTAATTGACCGCGAATCGATTTCAAAAATAATTCAATACTAGATCGATTCTTGTCCTGAGCCAAAATTCTATAAGAAATAATTCTACATTTAAATGCGGATTCTATGATTTCAATTCCATCGCTAAATAAATGACTCGAAACTTTCTGTTTGTGTAACCTACTGCGTAAGTGACCTACCCATGAGTGATTATTTATTAATAACTCGCACGTCTTACAGAAAGGCATTATTATAAAGTGAATAACCAAGTACGTAAAATATTTATTTATTTCTATAATATCTTAGTAACTAAATACACTTGAAAACGCTAAAAGTATCTTAAAGCAGTAGTCGAAGAAGTGCAAGAAGTACCTACCTACTAGTGTCTTTAAAAAATTTAGCTTCGGTTTCTTTAAATACATCAAAAGATGTGATTAAGAGCTTCTGTAGCGGGACCCAAGCTGGGTCTTTGTCGCTCAAAATCAATTTTAAAGACGTTAAGGCTTTTTTGTACCGAGTTTCGGGTTTGTCGTTAGCGATGTCGGCCTTGTTATAAAGCCTGAGCTCGAGATAATAGTCACCACTCGTGACGGTTGATCGATAGCTTTGCCCGTTCGCTACTCTGGTCGCAAATGCTGATACTAGTGGTTTGACGCCGTCGCTGGATTTTGATCTGCCGCTAATGACGGCTGCCTCTGCGTCGATGATGGAAAATATGTTCGGTTTTCTGTGAACAAAGTAAAAATAATTAGTTTACTAAAAGTGAACATCACAAAGATGACGACGACTGGCTTATTACCATCGGCTGTATAACGGCTCTTTTGGAAGTTGAGCAGTTCAAGGATACATCGAGACGTTTTCACTTGAACAACAACAATGAGTCCTCAAATACGTCATGATAGGTTCAGTTTCAATGTTTTAAACTAACCTGACTGAATGACTAACCTCTTAGTAAAAAAATCGTAGAAACTTACTTCGAACAAACGGTTTCAGGCGTTTCTTTATTGGCTTTCCTCTTCGTCGCCTTTTTCAAAACGGTCGCAGCGGTGGAAGCATGCTTCTTTCTTTCCGGCACTGGTTTCCAGGAGTCGGGCACGTTGGTTTCGGCACTGCTGTCTTGTTCATATTCATAATCAGACCTAGAACAAAAAAAAAAAAAAAAAAAAAAAAAAAATAACGTAAAATGACATTATACATACTATTAAAACATACTCTTTTTTGTAAAAAGTAGCTACTCACTTACATTTTTATTTTTTAACTTCAAAAATTTTTTCTTGAAGTTAGTGGCTTAGGAGCTGCTCTGTGTTTCTTGCTGGGCAAGTCAGAGGTACTTCTTGCTGATAAGTAGGTAGGTACTTCTTGCACTTCTTCGACGTCACTTCGACTACTGCTTTCAGAATTTTATGATACTTTTAGCGTTTTCAAGTGTATTTATATGTTTGAAAAATAAATAGTCAGCAGTATTGTTCAAAAATTGAAAAAACAAATTATAAATTTTTAATCGGCCGATAGCCGTTAAGTAATGAAGTCAATAACAATTAATTACGTTAAACGTTAAATATCGATCGACTTTATATTTGCTGTCGGTGAATACAAAGAAATGAACTTAAATGCAATAATGAACGTTATTGTAAAGCTTTTAAAAATGATTTCTCATTGAAAGAACCACAATACAAAACATAGATGTCAGCGAAATACGACTTTTATAAATATCATAGATACAGAGGTAAAGTTTGTTTGAATATCTACCAAAAAGGTTTGATGTTAGCTCTATTAAAGCAGGTAAAAATGATAATCTTTGTTTAAAGAACCACAATACAAAACATAGATGTCAGCGAAATACGACTTTTATAAATATCATAGATACAGAGGTAAAGTTTGTTTGAATATCTACCAAAAAGGTTTGATGTTAGCTCTATTAAAGCAGGTAAAAATGATAATCTTTGTTTAACACAGCGGACTCACTTAGTTTAGTGGTAGATATCTCGACTTTCATTCCGAATTCTTGGGTTCGAAACAGCTTCAATGGAACAAATTATTATGTAATATTATAAAAGCAAAAGTTAGTAAGTATGCCTGTTTGTTACTCTTTCATGTAAAAACTACAGAACTGATTGAGATGACATTTAGAATATGGGTAGCTGGGAGACCTGGAATAACACATTGGCTACTTATTTTATTCTTTAGTTTTATTTTTATAATGATTAAGATGTGTTTCTTTTCGGTAGGTACCTACAAAACGTGTAAGGTTTGTTTCTGTTCATTTTCAATATAAAGGTATAAAAATGAATCCCTATTTTGGTTTCGTGAACGGTTGGACCGTTTTCGCTAATTCTTATTTTGTTGTATTTGTTAAGTGAAAGAAAAATCATAAATCGATTTTGATATTTTTTTAAATTTTGGATCGAGACTTACGCGAGAGAAACAGCTTGGCGCAGTTATTATTGAATAAAATACAATTTTCTTGATAATAAGAATATATTTTCTTACAATTCGTACAATTTGTAGGAAAGAAAAGTGAATTTTGGCAATTAATAAACGCCTAATCAAAAGTTTATAGAAACACACTATAATTTATAAGAAAATGTTAAATTAAGATGTGTAATCAATTACTTACTTCATTCTTTATTATATTTTAACGATGGTTAAAATTTAATAACAATTCGGTAATTTGAGGGTTCAAATTTGACAATTGAAAGGAATTCGTGTTAGATAACGCCTGTAGGAAAAATGTAAGCAACGCAGCCAGACAAGAATAACATTTACATTAGTTTTGTGTTTGTTTTTGTTTTTAAAATATCTTTATTAACAATGAACTTAAGAAACATTTGATGTAATAGTGTACATTAGTTTATCGTATTAAATCAACAAAATATAATTTAATACGTTTTATGGCTCGCTAGACCTTTAAAACTTTACATTTACAGGGACTTACGCGGTCGACCCGCGGGACACAGCGGGTTCGCTAGTAGGTACCTAGATATTATCTAGGTAATATTATGTTATTATATATATAATAATATTAAAATGTTTTAACTGTGTGTTTTCGCAATTAGCCCTACAACTGGGTCTTTAAGCTGTGGGTTTCCTCACGATGTTTCCCTTCACCGTAAGAGCGATGTAAATAACGCACATATTTTTTTCTTAAAGAAAAGACATTGGCCGGGATTCGGAAAAGCATACTTCTTTTATTTTTTAGTTGGTTAAGAATATTCATTATGGGTTCAGTTAGGTATCAATATTTAATCGATTACATATCATAGTTCTCACAGGAACATGAAACGTTATGTACCATTAGGTACTAAAATACGTAGAAATCAAGAAATAGGTAACATAATTTCTAGAAGTTTGATGAGTTGACATTGAGTAAAATCTAAAATAAAAGTCCATAACCACCTATAATAATAATACACTAGTTGAAATCTAATACTCAAATACTCGTAAATTGGTTTTGTCGTAGTCGAATAAAAACCTACTCTTATTTACGAGTATTTGTATTTATTAATTTATAATGTTGTATGTGTCATACTATTATTGTAATATTATTCAAGTAGTTTTTCTCCTGTCTGAACACCATTCTCTTCATCTTTCTTCACTTCTTGTCCATCCTAAGGGTACCTGGAAGAGGTCGCTTTAAGCGATAAAACCTCTCATTGTGCCACCTAAATTTAAGTTGCTTTTGTCTTTTTCTTTTATTGTAATGATTTAATTGTGGTGTGTTGCAATAATCAATCTATCTATTCTTTGAAATAGCATAGATCAGATAAAACATGACCCCATTACCAGAACCCCTCGAAGAAGGGGTCCTACATTAATAACAAATATTTTAGAAATTGAAAACCTCCTAAGTCAGCTAAATGTATTCATGGACATATGGCTACGACTTTACAATTGATAAGTATTCCCTTTCAGCTTACGTCAACTAAATCAATTTACACGTCGGCGCCGCTTTATTACTTACCGTGTGAAATCATTTAGTACTTGTTTTTGTGTGTAGTGCTTAGTGTTTTAGTGTTTGCCTTTTTTTCAGTTTTAGTTTTTAACGATATTATTATAAAATTAGTGTGATTCTTCTGGGAAAAAAATGTAAGTACGAAATAACGTTATTGCAATGGTACAAAATTTAGATAGATATTGATTTTTTATTGTATCAATTTCTATTTAAATTCAGCGTTGAAATAATAGTTCAATGCTGAAAGTATTTTACCATAGTGCTTACAACCAACAGTTGTATTTCTGTTTTAGTCATTTCAAATTAACAAGAAAATTACAGCAGGTAGTCGGTGAGTTTATGTTATTTAATAATCTAAGTAATTAGAAGTGAGTACTTGATTCTTCAGACTGATTGTTTTAAAACTAAATGTATTTCATAATATCGGTTAAAGTGATCTTACCATGGGCGCTATAGGAATATACACATATTGACGGTGTTTTTCCAACCGAATATTATATGAAATATATTTTTAATCAGTACTTGATTGTTTTATAAAACGAAATGTAATTCATAATATCGGTTAAAGTGATCTTACCATGGACGCTATGGGAATATACACATATTGACGGTGTTTTTCCGACCGAATATAATATAAAATATGTTTTTAATCAGTACTTGATTGTTTTATAAAACGAAATGTAATTAATAATATCGGTTAAAGTGATCTTACCATGGGCGCTATTGGAATATACACATATTGACGGTGTTTTTCCGACCGAATATAATATGAAATATATTTTTAATCAGTACTTGATTGTTTTATAAAACGAAATGTAATTAATAATATCGGTTAAAGTGATCTTACCATGGGCGCTATTGGAATATACACATATTGACGGTGTTTTTCCGACCGAATATTATACGAATTATATTTTTAATCAGTAAGTACTGATTTGTTTCAAACGTAATGTAATTAAATAACATAAATGACAACGACATCGATATGAAATGACTATGAACAACAAGAAGAGGTTGAAAAATTACTTAATATGTGTCGTTAACTGTCTCACTCTATGGAAATAAACGCGTTGAGAGAACTCAATAATTTCATAAACCAATGATGATAATATGATCATACTCATAAGCGTCGTTTTATTGGAACGAAAAAGCAAGGTTGATTTTGGTTTCATGTTTTAGGTTATGTTCGTTCTAGACCAATAATTCCCTTAATATCTATGTTTTATTGGGCAGCGGGGGTGCGGGGGCGCTGACCAATAAAACATAGATATTAAGGGAATTATTGGTCTAGAACGAACATAACTTACCTACTCTGATATCTTACTATGACTCCCTTAACAATAAAAATGTAAACAAAATTGTAATGTTCACATTCCCCTACATAAAAAACATGCCAGAAGCAGAAAACCACAAAAGGTACATGCTAAATTGTATGTTACATACCATAGCATGTAATAACAATAAATTTGACCTCATTGATTCTAACTCTATAGTTAGTAATTATTATTATATGACAAAAGGTAAATACTACCTTAATAATAGGAGTAAACGACAGATAGCTTGTTCGCTATCCTATTTTTTAAATATTTCAGCCAAGAACTTGGCTAATAACCAGGCTGTCTCTATTGAGCAGTATGACATTTTGAATAGTGACATTTCTGATGAAAACCTTTCATCGAATAATTTAAATTACAATCTGAGACAATAGAGGTATCCTCTAGCTCATTAGTGGTAGAAAATAATAAGGACATTGCTCAATTTTTAATAGCATTGTCCAAAAAGTCAAATAATAATGGTTACCTAAATAAATGCCCTCAATCAAATAAAATTAAAAATAATACTAAAATTAATTGTAATATAAACCTGGTGCATCTAAACATTGATCGTTTGACAAAGGGCAAGATACTAACACTGGAATTATTCATGAACTCGGATAATATTGATATTGTATGTTTAACTGAGCATCACCTGCGGGCACACGAGCTCATGTTTAATTTCAGCAATCACCAGGTCGGTAGCGCATTCTGCAGAAAGAGCATGGCAAAGGGGGGATCTCTTGTCTTATTAAATAAAAATTTAGTATTTAAAGAAAGAAAAGATGTTGTGTCTCTCTCTGTAGAGAGTGTCATAGAAATAGCTTGTGTGGAATTGGAGCAATTAATAGTGGCTAGTGTATACAGAAGGCCTGTTGATGATAATTTTAACGTATTTATTGAAGTACTTGATGCTTTGCTAGGAAAGTTATCTAATTCTAAGAAACAACTGGTTGTGTGTGGTGATTTTAATGTAAATCTCTTTGGAGTTTATTCTTTTTCAAATAAACTCCTAAATTTATACAACACATACAACCTGTCCAATGTCTTCCTGGAGCCTACTAGAGTAACGGATACTTCGGCAACATGTATTGATAATATCTATGTTTCTGAAAGTGTAAATGTAAACAGTAAATGTGTTTTTAAAAAAATTAAATCTGATCACTATGGTCAGTTAATAAATTTCGCCATCGTTATAAAACCTATACCTAAGAGGAAGATAACCTATGTACCAGTAACTTTAGCTCGTCTTGAGAAATTAAAAATAAATTTAACTAACATTATACCATTTCTTCCGTGTGAAATGGATCCAAATGTATTGTATAATAATTTCTTCTCGGTACTCAATGACCAATTTAAATCAATTTTCACTCCTCGAACAATGGTAGTTTCTAACAAACGCGAATTTAGTGACTGGGCAACAGTTGGAATCCATCGAAGTAGACAAAAACTATATGAGCTATATGCGGAAAGACAGTTCAATTTTTCAGAGGAGTTTAAGGTTTATGTTAAAAATTATTCCAAAATATTTCACAGAGTATGTGTGCTTGCTAAATGTTTTTCCATTCAAACAAAAATCAAAAATAGCAATAATATAATTAAAGACTCTTGGAAAATTATAAATGCTGAAACAGGGAGAACCACAGCTAAAAATAGTACATTTAAATTAAAGATAGATAATAAGATAATCATTAATGATGTAGATGTTGCAAGCGAATTTGAATCCTTTTTCACAAGTATACCTATTACTTTGACAAAAACTTTGAACTCCTCAACCCCCATTGCAGAATCTTTGTTAAAAAGTCATGTACTCGAATGCAACACAAAATTTAAATTTCAACATGTAAGAAATCATGATATTATGGTAAGCCTTAAGCAAATAAATCTGAAGAAGACTAAAGATCTATGGGGGATCTCCGTGCCTATTGTAAAGTCTATTATTGAACATATTGTGCCAGATTTAGTCATGATTTTCAATAGGTGTATTGACTGTGGTGTATTTCCTGATCTAATGAAATTAAGTAAAATTACTCCCTTATTTAAATCGGGTAGTACGTCAGATCCCACTAATTTTAGACCAATTTCTGTACTACCATCACTTAGTAAAATCTTTGAAAAAATTATTTTAAACCAACTTTTAAAACATTTTCATGATAATAATATTCTCCACAATAAACAGTTCGGTTTCAGTAAGGGACGTTCAACTACTGATGCAGGTATTGCATTACTTCAAAGTATATATAAAGCCTGGGAGGAGTCACACGATGCCTATGGGGTGTTCTGTGACTTATCCAAGGCATTTGATTGCGTTAAACATGAAACATTGATCATGAAACTACATCACTATGGTATTAAAGATAGCGCTCTGGATCTTATTTCCTCCTATTTGAGCAATAGGGTTCAGTGTGTCGATGTCAACGGAAAACGATCCCCCGGCTCTCCTGTAACAATGGGGGTTCCTCAAGGATCCATATTAGGACCATTCCTGTTTTTAGTTTATATTAATGACCTACCTTACCTAGTAAGGGACAAACATGAGATAGTATTGTTTGCAGATGATACCTCATTGGTATTTAAAGTTAAAAGACGCCAATCAAATATAGACGACGTGAACAATGCTCTCTCTAAAATAGTATCTTGGTTCAATACCAATAATCTTTTACTGAATGGATCCAAAACAAAATGTATTAAATTCACACTTCCTAATGTTAAACATGTTAAAACTGTAGTGAAAATTAATAACGAGGAAGTCGAAAAGGTTGAGAAGGCTGTCTTTCTAGGTATAACTCTAGACTCTAAGCTTCAATGGGGCCCACATGTGAAAGCTTTGTCCGCTAGACTAAGTTCTGCAGCTTACGCTGTTAAGAAAACTCGTGAATTCACAGATATTAAGACTGCCCGCCTGGTCTATTTCGGCTACTTCCACAGCATTATGTCATATGGCATCCTGCTGTGGGGGTGTGCTGCAGATATTAAGGATATCTTCATTTTACAGAAGAGAGCGGTACGAGCTATCTACGGGTTGGGCCCTAGAGAATCACTTAGAGAAAAATTTAAAGAAATAAATATTTTAACAGTATATTCACAATATATTTACGAAAATCTTTTATACGTCCATAAAAATAAGGACAAGCTTGTTAAAAATCGGGACATACATTTATTTAATTTAAGAAATAAAGATGATCTAACTGTGCCCTGGAGTAGGCTCCAGAAAATAAACAGGTCCTTCTCTAGCTCATCTATGCTCTACTATAATAAGTTACCCAAGAATGTGTGTGACATGTCCATTAATAAATTTAAAACATATATTAAAAGCAAACTGTACAGGATGGCATACTATAATACATCGGATTATATTAACGATAAAAATCCATGGAAATGAATACTTTATTGAAAGACGGGGACAGACAGGGGCACGGTCGCGTTCGCGAATGCTTGGTTCGTTCGGCTCGGTTCGGTTCGTCCTGGGGCGTATTCATGGAGTTCTGTGGTAAAGTAGCAGGATAAGTTATGGAAAGGAGTAAATAGATGGTTCTACCTACGAATTTTATAATAAAATTCTAGAGTGTAGGAAAGGAATGCAAGGCTGGCACCACAGAACTCTGGTGGTGGGTCCCGGGGCGGTTTGGGCGGTGTTGGGCGGGTTGTGTGTTTGTGGATGAGATAGTGTTTAAGTATTTTTATTTTTTTTTACTGTTTATTATTTTGTATATTATAACTTATTTGAACAGATAGACAGACAGACAGAGTTACTTTCGCCCTTGTAATGCTAGTAAGGATTATTATAGTAAGTATAGATTATTGCTCCAGTTCCACTTTTCTTCAATAATATTATATATGCGACAATGTAAATCACATGATTACTGCAAAAAAAATATACAAAAAAAAAAACCCCATGAGTTTCTTGTGTCTTCTTCTCATGTCATGGAGGTCGCGATCCGAAGACACAGTAGAGTAGATTAAATAAAAAAAATGACATGTCAAAGAGATATCTTGCTAATATCCGAATGAATAAACGTACTTTGATTTTTGATTTTTGTATAATATAATAGTAAATAATATTTTCAAACCATACCGAGCTGTAAAACAGCCTCTTCATAAAATATTTTAGACAAAAAAATGTTTGCTTCGTTTCATCTGATCCGGTTTTACTCGTAGGTAGGGGAGAGTGGGGGAAACACGAACGCGGGGTAATGCCGAATCCAACGGTTCTAATGTGTTAGAAGCAGGTAGCCAGATTTTATTTGCCGCCATTTCGGAGATCACGCCACGCCTAGTGCCAGTCAATGACACGAAAGATGCGAACGCACGTACTTGTCAAGGTATGCAGTTTTCAATATTTTGCATGTTTTTGCTATATATTTTTGGTAAATTCAAGTTGTTGTTGCTTTATTTCTATGTACAATGGTAAATTAACTTTTACACAGTGGCATACCCACAAATTAATCAGCTATGTGACAATGACCCAATCGGCAAAAGACATATACTTAATCTATTTTTTTTTACTTAATTTATTGTTTTTGATCCAGCGGGGCAAAGGCGAACACTCCATGTGGGGCAATCTCGAACATCCGTTATTACCCCCGCTCCCTTTTGTTAGTTCCCCGTATTTCTTATTTTATGACTGTTTTAGATGCCCCGTTATTACAAAAGAAAGATCAACCCGAAGTGCAGTCTTGAAGATTTCAAAAAGGCTGTAGATGTCTAAAAACTCAGCATCGGCAGAGCAGCAGGATCTAATAATGTTTCAAAAACAACCATTTTTGACCAAATATATTATAGATTCCCCTGGTAAAGACTGAATTTTATGCTACAAGTGTAAAAATGGACTTACGAGAGTTGTACTGCTGGAAAGTGAACATCGTTCGTTTATAAATGTGATCACTATCGTTATTAATGTTAGTACGTAATTACCCCACTTGGTGTTCGTGTTTACCCGACTTTTGTCGGGCAAAGCCGAACACTAAGGGTTTCGTATTTTAGTCAAATTGTTACACTTTTTAAAAGCAATATAAATGTCGATTAGTAAATTCGTTAGACAGATAAGTAAACTTAATAATTAAATAAATATGGAAACTCTATGATCAAATTCCACTGTTTTATTTAAGTTTTCCCTTAGGTGTTCGCGTTTCCCCCACTTTCCCCTACTCTATGTGCACTGATATGCGACGGCGGATTCCTGCGACATGAGCACAGAATAGGCAAAAGTTGAAATACGGTTACCGCGGATCGTAGGAATCCCGGCCCGTGACTTTATAAATCTTTTCTAGTTTTTAGCAAAAATAACCAAATTGAAAATCGGACAATTGCGGGTCGGACTCGCGTGCGACAGGTTTGATACCATTATTCACAAAATCACGTTTGATATATCTGAGTCCCACTTATATCATTTGTGTAAATTTCCACTGTTTGTCTAGTTTATTGTATTATTTTAAATTATATAATTTGATTTATTTACAGCTAATTGCGGGTATTATTTTAATGGGTGGCCGATAATTTGTGTGGCAAAAAAAAACACTTTCTCGAGCTCCGTACTTCGGAAGGCACGTTAAGAGGAGTATCAACGTCAACGACCTTGAAACTGAAAATCCCTGTCGGGCTCATCGAAAATTGTTGATAATTTCATGACGGAATGTCGTAGAACTTTTTTTTGTGCACAGATTGTAGGTGACATTGTTTCCTACATTTTGGTGTAGTTTTAAGACAAGAACCTCCTATTGGTGCAAAGCCTATCCAAATTTTAGACAAAAATGTCTGATTTGGCTAAAATGTCGATAGGCTTCAATACGTTTCGACATATTTGTATGGAAACTGCACTAAAATATCGGAAACAATGTCGCCTACAATCTGTACACAAAAAAAAGTTCTACGACATTCCGTCATGAAATAATCAACAATTTTCGATGCGCCCGACATGGATTTTCAGTTTTTCAGAATAGGGCCCTTAAGCAGTTGGTCCCGGTTGTTATCTCTGAAAGCAGTCGCTAGGACAAGTAGAGGCCTTAGGGCGACCTGAAAACTCTAACACTAGGTGAGCCACACCACTATCTGGTATAACATCACTCCTACAGTTACATACAATACTAGCTGACCCGACAGACGTTGTCCTGTCGCTTAGTATAAAAAAATGGCTATATCTATCTTCATACCAAAATTCATCAAAATCGGTTCAGCATTTTTTCTTTCATAAGAACCTTCTCCTGACAATAGCAAACACAACAAAAAAAGAATTATCGAAATCGGTTCGTGCGTTCTGGAGTTATAGCGTCAGGAAGGAAAACCCGACTTATTTTTATATAGTAGATAAGAGAGTGAGAGACACACGCCCGCCTTGCTATGGCGCCTTCGCCCGGCCGCGGCAGATTGGGAAGACCCAAAAAGCCGTTACGGCTTGTCGCCGTAAGATCGGATATGCGTGCAAATGGCCTCACTACGCGGGACGCCGAAGATCGTGCACGGTGAAGCCGTAAAAGTAGGAAAGCGGACCCCGGCTTCTCGAGAGGGATCGTTACCGTCAACATCGCTCGGATGATGATGATGAGAGAAAGACGCACGCCCGCCACGCATTTGAAGTGACCCGGCTTAGAGACGGATTTATGAAAATATGTAGGTAGGTAGTACCTACAGACCTAATTTCGTTTCCGGACGGATCTGAGAACCGGCAACCGTTGCCAAATGGACATTGCTTTGTAATCATATTTAAAAAAAGTGTAGTACATAAATATTTTAGTTGTGCATATGTTAACACATACATACACGTCGAAAGAGATCCTTTTTGAGGCTAATTCGTGCTTTAAATATCAAATGTTGATGAAATATTAATGAGATGTGCGGGTCCGAACTTCCTACTGTATACATCAGCGTGCTACATCTTAACAACTCTTCACTTGAAATTAAAGATATTTTTCGGTTTGAATCGCGTGGTGTTTATTACTTTTAGCATTGTTCCAGTCAATCCTGAAGAAGGGACCTGGAAAGGTCTCGAAACTTTGAGCGTTGTAACATTGCTAAAAGTAATAAACACAACGCGAATCAAACAAAAAAATGTCTTTAATTTCAATCCAACATCGTGAAAACAGAAGAAAAATCTATAACTCTTCACATCGTATCAGTCAGTTTGTCCATGGAGTTTGCCCTATAAAATTATTTTTGACTTATATTAGGTAACATATTATCGTTCTGTAATAATTATTATTTTAAATTATCGAAAACATTTCACCAATAAACTCCCCACTTAATTAGGGTATTAAGTGGGGAGAAGTTAACGGGCGGTTCTTCTCTGCAGTATTATTACCTCGTTAATTGGCATATTTTAATTAATCGAGACTCCGCATTCTCGATCTATTCAAACCGAAACCGGTGTAAAATCAGAGGTTTAGGCTCTACGCACACTGATAAGTCGCGTCGCCATAGCGTTGCGCTTTCCTTTGACATAACCACAGAATTATCATTAATTATGATATTAGTAATGGACTTTTATTTAGAACGCGTTGGTGGACGTCTCGTCCTGAAGTTTTATTTTCGTAAAACCTAGTTATGTTGCCTGTAAATTGTTTAATTTTGGTGACATAGATAACGACGGTAGTGGAATTAAAACATCAATACCGAACACGGAAAAAGCGCGATACTAACAAATGCTCCCATTTGTTTGCAATACAAATCTTCCCTTTGGAGGTACACATCATCTCTTACCCACATATTTTAAACAAATGATACTGGCTTAAAATTGCCCTTGTTGGTAGACAATCCAATCATTAAGAAAACTAAACTGATATTAGTAATGGATTTACAGAAGAAAAACAAAAAATACATTGTACATCTATAATTGAGTTGATTTATACAGCGCAAGCAGTTTTATTCCGTGCCATTTATGGCCCATGGCGCCGCTGTAGAGCTCGGGACATTACAACCGTCCAGCCTTGTCAGCCATGTCTAGAGGAAATAACGGGTCGATACATCTCAAGAAAACTAAGCCATGTTTTTCTTTAAAAAAAACATAGGTGTCTTTTTTTAACACATAAAAAACATAATAACAAACATGTCTTTCAAATAGAAAAACATGGTTATGTTAACACAGATTTCGCGATGTTGTATTGATTAAACTCATTCAAGTCAATCCTAAAGAAGAGCCGTGTAAAGGTCTCGCAACGTTGAGCATTGAAAATGTAATAAACAATACGCGATTAAAACCGGAAAATCAGTTTCTTCAATGGTTTTGTATGTTACTAGCGCTCATGACTTTCCGTTATGAAAAGTCTTGGTGCGCGAGCGGCCGGGATCCGAGTGCATATTCTAAATCAGGGGTTTCCAAAGTGGGCTATAACGCCCCCTTTGGAAACCCCTGCGCTGCAGGCCTAAAGGGGAACGGTAAGAGACCCAGAAAAAATGGGGGCGTTGCGTAGAGGCTAAGGGGGCGATTTGTAATTTCATCTGGCTAGGAGGACTCCTAGACCCCCAATGAGCTCTCGACTCTGGACTATAACATGCGAACATCAACTAATATTAATTAAGAAATTGCTCAAACTAACTCGGTTCGATATCGATAATTTCATTTGAAGTTATAGTGGTTTTTAAGTAGGTGAAAAAAGGGGAGCGCTAAATAATAATTTATTTTCAAAGTGGGGGTAGACAAAAAAAGTTTGGGAACCCACCTTATAAATGAAAGACGAGGTTCAACCATCAGACCACCACCGACGTTACCCCCTCTCTCTTATTTACGGAATAACGTTAATAATAGATATCAGTTCAGGCAGTTGGTATTATAGGCTACCTAGTTATGAATTTGTAATGCCATCGAACACTTGGATTTTGTCCGAGCTGAGTTATGTAGGTTCGAGTAGGTTGTATTGATTTTAAAATAACAAATTAATATTATTTCAGTTTAGGGTTGCGTGGTGTTGGGCGGGTTGTGTGTTTGTGGATGTGATAGTGTTTATTTATTTATTTTTAATATGTATACAAATATATTTGAGCAGATAGACAGACAGAAGAGATACTATTATAGTTGAAACACTAGGTTTAGACCTAGGTTCATAAATAAGGTTTTTTAGAAAGTAGGGTAGCCTACCTACTTTAAGTAATAAATTAAAGAGGCTTTTACAATATACAAATTTAATAAACCAAATGAATTTAAACAATTAAAAAGACAATAATTAAGTACGTTGAGCAGTTATGTTGAAGACAATTAATAATTTACAAAGTATGGGTTTTACAATTGAACGTTTAAAAGGGAGACGGTAGTTCTCAGGGTCGTTGAGTAACAATAAAAAAACGAGTAATTCTTGCACTTGAGAGGGAGGACTAGGACTTAGCTTGGAGCCGGAGCGGAAACGTCTGAGCCGCCAGAATGGTCAGACGCCCAAGGATGCGCGGCTCGCTGCTACTTGAACGCCGAACGGTGCCGGTGCTCTCGCTGCAGGTGCAGACGCAGTGCAGGTGCAAGTGGTAGGTGCGAGTGGTAGGTGCAAGTGGTAGGTGCAAGTGGTAGGTGCAAGTGGTAGGTGCAAGTGGTAGGTGCAAGTGGTAGGTGCGAGTGGTAGGTGCAAGTGGTAGGTGCAAGTGGTAGGTGCAAGTGGTCGTTAACAACGGGCACTGATTTTACTTATTATAAGAAAATACGGGAGAAAGTTATCTCCTATAAATATTGTACTGAGGTTAAGGATCTCAAGAAGAAAAGGCCGGGACCGCATGAGCAACCGTTTATATATGAATGTCCCCTCTTTGGAGGTCCATTCTAACCGGCAAGTGCCTAAGAAAATATTTTGTAAATAAAACTGGTTACGGAATAATTTGGAACTAAAAGTCCGTATTAGAATTCCGTTCCCTATGTTTACATTTCATAATAGAAGCCTATAAGTACTTACAGTATGAATGAATTGATCAAATCTTTGAAACGTATGCCTAGGTATAGTGCTTATGTTGTCTAGACAGGAATAGGTGATCTAAGTTAGTAAACCCGCGATACCAGCGCCGCGGCTGGGTAATAATTCTCTATATGAAGTTACCAGAAATATTGAACTACCCGCTCTCGAACGAAATAAAATTAATTTTTGTAGTTCATAGACTATGGTAGAAAACCATAGACATGAAGCAATTCTAGCAAACAGAATTATGATTAGAAATTATTAAATTAAGTATTATTTAAACATAAAGGATTGATAAAAACATTAAGTTAAGTTAACAATTGGCTAATTTGATCTGTTATGATTTATTTTACATCGGAAAACAAAAATAAATTCCTTCGGTTGGTTCATGGACTAAAACAATCAAACAGAAAACTATCCATAGACAAATAACGTTTGATTGATTTTTACGAAAAACAAAGCTGTCAGTTGTAATTTAGTAAACAAAACGGAATGAATATCCAATATAATATTAAATAAGTTCTTAATTACGTGGAAAAGGACAATTGTTACATAGTATAGATTATTGCTCCAGTTCCACTTTTGTTCAATAATAAATATGCAACAATGTAAATCACATGATTATTGCAATTTTTTTTACAAAAAACCCCATGAGTTTCTAGTGTCTTCTTCTCATTGGAGGTCGCGTTCCGGAGACACAGTAGATTAGATATATTAACTGACATTTTTTAAAGATATCTTGCTAATATCCGAATAAATAAACGTACTTTAATTTTACTTACTTTTACAAAAGGTCAAAAGTTGGACCTGTATAATATCTGTCGTAGTTTTTAAGAGGAAAATTTTGACACATTGTTTAAAATGAATTGTATTCAATTAAAATTGTTAAAGTTTACCCTCATCACAATTCCAAGAAAATAATATAAAAGTATGTACTATCAACAACAAAAGTGGGTATACACCGTGATCTGATTTCGCTTGCAAGGATCGAACCTCGGAACGGATTGCTTTTTATATTAAAATCAATGCAATAAGACCGCTGTGTTAACCAGACACTTACGCATGAAGTTGAAATTTAGTTACCTACACAATAATTGTCACACATTTGATATTTATAGATATACCTACCTACATACAGAGTGTCCGGAGACAGTGGATATCCCTGAACGGGCGGCTGGCGGGGAAGGGTTGGCCGCCCAGAATACGTTTTTTTTTTCTATCTCAAACGGTTCGAGCTGTACGTCACTTTTTAGTAAAAATTGAAAAATGTCTACTTTTTTGCACATATCGGGGTATCACGTCCACAGATTAAGCGATAGCATTGTTTTTTTTTCGCCATGTGTTCACTAATATTGATGTTTGAAAATCACCTTAATTTTTTTTTAAATACTATAGTTAGTAACTTACAGGATGTCCCCAAAGATAGATTTAGTTTTATAAACTTTACTTTCTGCTAAGTTTGAGCATCTGTGGTGTAAAAAAAATGTATAAAACCTGTCTGGCCGACTATTGAAAAAAATTGCCTATTTCATAAGGATTCTAAAACAGTATTTTACTAATAACTTTTTGTCATAAGTTACTAAGCTAGTGCTATGAATGCATCGAAGGTACTATCTTACATGAATAAGTTGAAACAAGTGTTGTACGAAAAAGGACACTTATTAAGATTTAATATGTCATAATGTTACAGCAAATGCTCAAATTGTCCTCCTCTTGCCCTTACACAGGCCCTTAACCTTTTTATAAACGATCTCTTAAGGATACGATTATATTTTTTTTCTCTTATTTGTTGTGCCGCTTCGTAGACGCGTAGACGCAGGTCTTCAATTGTGGTTATGTTTTTTTGTATACTTGTTCTTTTAAACACCCCCAGTAAAAAAAATCAAGCGGATTCAGATCAGGCGAACGTGGAGGCCACAATATTGGACCTAATTGGCCAATCCATCTTCTTGGATAACTTTCATTTAAATAGTTTTTCACTCGCACGGCACTTGATTTTTTTTACTATATAAAAAAAACATAACCACAATTGAAGACCTGCGTCTACGCGTCTACGAAGCGGCACAAAAAATAGGAGAAAAAAATTATAATCGTGTCCTTAAGAGATCGTTTATAAAAAGGTTAAGGGCCTGTGTAAGGGCAAGAGGAGGACAATTTGAGCATTTGCTGTAACATAATGATATATTAAATCTTAATAAGTGTCCTTTTTCGTACAATACTTGTTTCAACTTTTTCATGTAAGATAGTACCTTCGATGCATTCATAGCACTAGCTTAGTAACTTATGACAAAAAGTTATTAGTAAAATACTGTTTTAGAATCCTTATGAAATAGGCAATTTTTTTCAATAGTCGGCCAGACAGGTTTCATACATTTTTTTTACACCACAGATGCTCAAACTTAGCAGAAAGTAAGGTTTATATAACTAAATCTATCTTTGGGGACATCCTGTAAGTTACTAACTATAGTATTAAAAAAAAAAATAAGGTGATTTTCAAACATCAATATTAGTGAACACATGGCGAAAAAAAAACAATGCTATCGCTTAATCTGTGGACGTGATACCCCGAAATGTGCGAAAAAGTAGATATTTTTCAATTTTTACTAAAAAGTGACGTACAGCTCGAACCGGTTGAGATAGAAAAAAAAAACGTATTCTGGGCGGCCAACCCTTCCCCGCCAGCCGCCCGTTCAGGGATATCCACTGGTCTCCGGACATCCTGTATATCAATGTGTGTATAATTGCTTACTCCACTGTTGAATCTTTCGGCTAACTGGATACCCACTTTTGTTGTTGATAGTACCTACCTACATTAGGTATCTGTATTTTATAAATTATAAAGTTCAAAAGCAAATTAAATTAAAATTACCTTTACTTATTTATTACAAAAAAAACATGATTTATGATGTGATGTTTTATTTGTTTGTGCTTATATTTTATTGAATGCTACACTGGGAAAAAAAACAGGTGATTTTTAGGTTAATTTTGCCGACTTATTAGGTGAAACGCAGACATTCGACTAAGTAGGCTAATTCTACCTAGTGCACTTGGTAAAGCAAAAGTCGGTAAAATTTACCTAGTCCACCCTTAACCAACTTATTAGGTAAACACTATGATTTGGTAATTAACCTACTTATTAGGTAATGGAATATTCATATTCATATTCATTATACATGGTAAAATCAACCTACTCACTGGGTATATCGACCCTACTATAAAGGTATGACTAACCTACTTGATAGGTAATATACACCTACTCGCTAGGTAGTTCTAGCCTACTAAATAGGTACCATTAACCTACTCACTGGGTATACTCCCCAAGTGAATAGGTACCATTAACCTACTCACTGGGTGTACTCACCAAGTGAGTAGGTTAATGGTACCTATTTAGTAGGCTAGAACTACCTAGCGAGTAGGTGTATATTACCTATCAAGTAGGTTAGTCATACCTTTATAGTAGGGTCGATATACCCAGTGAGTGGGTTAATGGTACCTATTTAGTAGGCTAGAACTACCTAGCGAGTAGGTGTATATTACCTATCAAGTAGGTTAGTCATACCTTTATAGTAGGGTCGATATACCCAGTGAGTAGGTTAATGGTACCTATTTAGTAGGCTAGAACTACCTAGCGGGTAGGTGTATATTACCTATAAAGTAGGTTAAAAATACCTTAATAGTAGGGTGGATACACCCAGTTAGTGGGTTAATGGTACCTATTTAGTAGGCTAGAACTACCTAGCGGGTAGGTGTATATTACCTATAAAGTAGGTTAAAAATACCTTAATAGTAGGGTGGATACACCCAGTTAGTGGGTTAATGGTACCTATTTAGTAGGCTAGAACTACCTAGCGGGTAGGTGTATATTACCTATAAAGTAGGTTAAAAATACCTTAATAGTAGGGTGGATACACCCAGTTAGTGGGTTAATGGTACCTATTTAGTAGGCTAGAACTACCTAGCGGGTAGGTGTATATTACCTATAAAGTAGGTTAAAAATACCTTAATAGTAGGGTGGATACACCCAGTTAGTGGGTTAATGGTACCTATTTAGTAGGCTAGAACTACCTAGCGGGTAGGTGTATATTACCTATTAAGTAGGTTAAAAATACCTTAATAGTAGGGTGGATACACCCAGTGAGTAGGTTAATGGTACCTATTTAGTAGGCTAGAGCTACCTAGCGGGTAGGTGTATATTACCTATAAAGTAGGTTAAAAATACCTTAATAGTAGGGTGGATACACCCAGTGAGTAGGTTAATGGTACCTATTTAGTAGGCTAGAGCTACCTAGCGGGTAGGTGTATATTACCTATAGAGTAGGTTAATGATACCTATTTAGTAGGTTGCTAGTACCTATTCAGTTGGTTTAAACTACCTAGCGGGTAGGTGTATATTACCTATAAAGTAGGTTAAAAATACCTTAATAGTAGGGTGGATACACCCAGTTAGTGGGTTAATGGTACCTATTTAGTAGGCTAGAACTACCTAGCGGGTAGGTGTATATTACCTATAAAGTAGGTTAAAAATACCTTAATAGTAGGGTGGATACACCCAGTTACTAGGTTAATGGTACCTATTTAGTAGGCTAGAACTACCTAGCGGGTAGGTGTATATTACCTATAAAGTAGGTTAAAAATACCTTAATAGTAGGGTGGATACACCCAGTTACTAGGTTAATGGTACCTATTTAGTAGGCTAGAACTACCTAGCGGGTAGGTGTATATTACCTATAAAGTAGGTTAAAAATACCTTAATAGTAGGGTGGATACACCCAGTGAGTAGGTTAATGGTACCTATTTAGTAGGCTAGAGCTACCTAGCGGGTAGGTGTATATTACCTATAGAGTAGGTTAATGATACCTATTTAGTAGGTTGCTAGTACCTATTCAGTTGGTTTAAACTACCTAGAGAGTAGGTTGCTGGTACCTATTTAGTTGGTAAGAAGTACCCAATCACTAGGTAGTCCTAACTATCTTAATTGGTACTATTAACTGACTAAATTAGGTAATATCAACCTAGCCGCTAGGTAGCACAAACTATCTCGATTTTTAATGGGTCAGTTCTCACCGAAATGGCAGCGGCCGGCAGTAGTTGTGAGCAGTTTCAGTGCTAAAATTTGCAAATTACAGCAGCATTAATTATAGCAGTTGTGAGCAGTTTTAACTCCTCACAACTACTGCCGGCCGCTGCCATCTCTATGAGAACTGACCCATTAAAAATATTTGTGCTACCTTGCGATTACGGTGATACTATTACCTATTTAGTTTATAGTACCAATTAAGTTGATAAGGGCTACCTAGTAATTAGATAGATACTCTTATGTTGGGTTTTATAAAGGCCCGTTATATCAAATATCCGACCTAAGTATATAATATTAAGGGGCTTTTATAAAACCCAGCCTAAACGAACTAAATAGGTACTTATCATACTCTACTTCCGAGACAGTTTAAACCAACTGAATAGATCTTAGCAACCTACCTTACACATAGCTCTAAACGTACTAAGTAGGCACCTATAACCCATTCACCAAGCAGAAACGATGCTGAAAGCAAACAAATATTTATGTTACAATTTATTTAAAATCATATAACAGTAATTATTTTGAAACAGTAACTTAAATGTTTTACCTTATAATTATGTACTTGGCTACATAATCTATGTACTTATTAAAGTAATTCACAATAACTTAAATTACAAACTATAACAATGACTATATTTTTACAGTTACTACAAGTTATAACTTGTAACTAATATTGGCTACATTATCACGATGTATTATCGCCTTCATTGGGTGTTTCTTTGAGAATGTGCATATTCGGCTATTTCAAATAAAGCTGCGACAATGTACACATAAACTGTTCTTTACATACTTTTTATATAGTTTAATAAGTTTTATTTAAACATAATCTATGCACAGTCAGATGTCACAAATGTAAATAAGTAACTAAAAAACCTAGTAAGTAATCAATGTTTGTAGAAGGGACAATGATAATATTATTCATTTAATTATTAGAAAGCAAAGTATTTTTTTGAAAATGGTAATTATATCTAAGGACGAATGGTAATTATTACTAAGGAAACGTAATTAGATAATTTAATATGGGAATTAGAAATAGAACAAAAATATGAATCAATTATTAATTTATTTTCACTATATATATTATTTCACTAAATATATAATAGTAAGTAATTAACATAATTATTTATTTATATTGTATAATGTTTATTGCTGAGGGCAAGTTTTAATGGAAAGGAGGTTGCTGTAGACTTTTATAAAATTTTGTTCTTGGACTTTTGTAAATTACCTAACAAAGTATTTTTAAATATTTTAATAATAATTACTACCCAGTCCTACTACTACCCAGCCCTACTACTACCCAGCCCTACTACTACTCAGCCCTACTACTACCCAGCCCTACTACTACCCAGCCCTACTACTACCCAGCCCTACTACTACCCAGCCCTACTACTACCCAGCCCTACTACTACCCAGCCCTACTACTACCCAGCCCTACTACTACCCAGCCCTACTACTACCCAGCCCTACTACTACCCAGCCCTACTACTACCCAGCCCTACTACTACCCAGCCCTACTACTACCCAGCCCTACTACTACCCAGCCCTACTACTACCCAGCCCTACTACTACCCAGCCCTACTACTACCCAGCCCTACTACTACCCAGCCCTACAGCCCTACTACTACCCAGCCCTACTACTACCCAGCCCTACTACTACCCAGCCCTACTACTCTACCCAGCCCTACTACTACCCAGCCCTACTACTACCCAGCCCTACTACTACCCAGCCCTACTACTACCCAGCCCTACTACTGCCCAGCCCTACTACTACCCAGCCCTACTACTACCCAGCCCTACTACTACCCAGCCCTACTACTACCCAGAAGTACGTTGTTCACGTAACGCCACGCGATGTGCACGTTTTGAGAGAAACACCCCATTACAGAGTTCGTGACAGAACGCACCACTACATTCCACTTGTGTACAGTCGAGGAAACTGAATTACGCCTTTAGTCGCTGAGTACCTAAAACGCAGTCCGCCAATGTCGCGTTATGCCTAGACCTAACAAGATATTGGCATATTGCTATTTAGACCGATTGCGTTTTAGTTGAAAGAAAGTGCCAGACTATATGCTTGGCATCTGGTCTGCGCCCGCCTTTAAGATATATTCGCGGAATGAAAAGGCTGACCAGCTTTGAAATAAATTAATTTATGCGTTTCAAGCACATGTTCCCTTTTTATCTGTGGACCATGTAGTGAAATGACATTCATTGTGACGGAATGTGTCATACTCGGTCGATAAAGCAAATACCAATAACTTATATTGAGCAAAGAAAACCAACCTTTTCATTCTGCGATAGTACAATGATGTATGAAATTGCCTTCGCTATTGGAAGACAGAGCGCACCGCTACATTAAAGTTGTGTACATTTGTACATAAGTCAAATAAATAATTTATAATATATACATCGTTAAGGGTATAGCCTGGGAATGTCCAAAAAAGCATAATACTCGTCTAACAAGTAATATGCCGTTACCTCCTAGTTCAAATAAAGTGAACTTGAGCTACACTATGCGCTACAAATAATACAACGGTAAGAACCATTTTTTGAAATCATAGATATAACTCCAGGGGCGATATTGAAGCCAGCGCAACTTGAACAGTGGGCTCAATATGAGTTGTGTACATTTGTACATAAGTCAAATAAATAATTTATAATATATTATACATCGTTAAGGGTAGTCGCTGAAGGATCCCTGCTCTGCTATAACATAATTAAAATTGAATTAAGAGGATATCCTCCTACCTGTCGCGTGACCCATGCAAAAAACTTAAATTCGAGCCGCCCGCCGTAGTCTCCTATCTCCTCCACCAAATTTAAACCTATATAAATATTTATTCTAATATACAGTAATGAAGAAGTGTTACTATGCCTCTATGTTTTGTTTTAATTGATGACTGGTTTTGTTAATTAACTAGAGACTCCTATATAACGCTCTTTACCATCGTCTGTAAGAGTTAAGTAAACAAAAATAAGAAAAAAAACAGAGGCATAGAAAAACTATTAAGTAATGTATATTAGAAAATGTATTTATATAGATTTAAAGGCAATTAAAAGGGGGACTACAGCGGTTCGAATTCAAGTTTTTTGTATGGGCCGCACGCCAGGTAGCATATTCTCTTAAATAATTCCTCCAAACAGCATGATCCTGCAGCAACGCCGAGAGAAAGACGCGACACTATCCGCTACAAATAATACAACGGTAAGAACCATTTTTTGAAATCATAGATATAACTCCAGGGGCGATATTGAAGCCAGCGCAATTTGAACAGTGGGCTCAGTATGAGTTGTGTACATTTGTACATAAGTCAAATAAATAATTTATAATATATTATACATCGTTAAGGGTAGTCGCTGAAGGATCCCTGCTCTGCTATAACATAATTAAAATTGAATTAAGAGGATATCCTCCTACCTGTCGCGTGACCCATGCAAAAAACTTAAATTCGAGCCGCCCGCCGTAGTCTCCTATCTCCTCCACCAAATTTAAACCTATATAAATATTTATTCTAATATACAGTAATGAAGAAGTGTTACTATGCCTCTATGTTTTGTTTTAATTGATGACTGGTTTTGTTAATTAACTAGAGACTCCTATATAACGCTCTTTACCATCGTCTGTAAGAGTTAAGTAAACAAAAATAAGAAAAAAAACAGAGGCATAGAAAAACTATTAAGTAATGTATATTAGAAAATGTATTTATATAGATTTAAAGGCAATTAAAAGGGGGACTACAGCGGTTCGAATTCAAGTTTTTTGTATGGGCCGCACGCCAGGTAGCATATTCTCTTAAATAATTCCTCCAAACAGCATGATCCTGCAGCAACGCCGAGAGAAAGACGCGACACTATCCGCTACAAATAATACAACGGTAAGAACCATTTTTTGAAATCATAGATATAACTCCAGGGGCGATATTGAAGCCAGCGCAATTTGAACAGTGGGCTCAGTATGAGTTGTGTACATTTGTACATAAGTCAAATAAATAATTTATAATATATTATACATCGTTAAGGGTAGTCGCTGAAGGATCCCTGCTCTGCTATAACATAATTAAAATTGAATTAAGAGGATATCCTCCTACCTGTCGCGTGACTTATGCAAAAAACTTAAATTCGAGCCGCCCGCCGTAGTCTCCTATCTCCTCCACCAAATTTAAACCTATATAAATATTTATTCTAATATACAGTAATGAAGAAGTGTTACTATGCCTCTATGTTTTGTTTTAATTGATTACTGGTTTTGTTAATTAACTAGAGACTCCTATATAACGCTCTTTACCGTCGTCTGTAAGAGTTAAGTAAACAAAAATAAGAAAAAAAACAGAGGCATAGAAAAACTATTAAGTAATGTATATTAGAAAATGTATTTATATAGATTTAAAGGCAATTAAAAGGGGGACTGCAGCGGTTCGAATTCAAGTTTTTTGTATGGGCCGCACGCCAGGTAGCATATTCTCTTAAATAATTCCACCAAACAGCATGATCCTGCAGCAACGCCGAGAGAAAGACGCGACACTATAAATAATAACACGCTACTATTGTAACACGCTACAAATAATACAACGGTAAGAACCATTTTTTGAAATCAGCAAATACCTACATTACCTAGGCAGTATTAAGGTGGAAGCGCACACTTTAGGCGCGAAATTCAAACTTTTTACCGTTTTACAACCGCAAGTACCATATGAAGATAAACAGTTACACCGTTTACCCACAATAAATTAAAACCTGTAAAAAATTTGAATTTTGCGCCTAGAGCGTTCCATCTTAAGCAACTGAATTTTTCATAGTAATAAAAATTCTATTGTCAAGCGAATGCGAAAGACTGTTCGGTAGTGGAAAATGCAGCTGAGTGAGAGCAAAGTATTTTACATCAGTACTTTCTTCAACTTCATAAGCATGGAAATGTGTATCAAAGAAAATTGTGTGGAACTTATGACATTCAAACATTATCTCACATGTATCTTGCTTAACGTAAACAGCAATAACTTTAACAAAACTGGGGTAATTAAAATTATTTTCATCCAATCCAATGCAAAGAATGTCTCGAGGTCGATACGTAATACTCATCGCCGTAGCATGAGTCACAGAATGGAGGGTGGCAGTATTCGGTAGATCCAAATTGGACTTTAAATTTACAAATTTATCCCTAGGCAGCTCTCTCAATTTACCATGCTCAAATTGAATAGGCAAACTGTTTTGAAATAAAAAGTGACTCAACTGAAGTTGCAACTTAATACTTATAGTTTTGCAAATATTTATTCGTCCAGCATTCGCCCGTGCGATATTTTTTCCAACACGATGCTTAGACTCATACCGCATAGACCATAGATGAACAATAGGCCCGAATTTTGCCATCATTCTAGGGTAATGAATCAAGTGATGAAACTTAGGTTGCAAACCTCTTTTGCTAAGCTTCATATACAAAGAATTGAAATCGTTTATTAAATGTTTAAGTAAAAAACAAAGTTCAGGATATACAACGTCTGTCAAAATTATGTCCAGTATTTGTCTTAAAAGTATGTAAAGAGTGTAAAATGTGTCACCTAAAGGTATCTTATCACCGACCAACAAAGAGAAATAGGTCACTAAAACCAGACATTCACTTGAAGACAACTTCCAATTAATTGAGTTCGATTGCCATGACAAAGCAGGGGGTTTCGAATTTGAATCACAACCGTAGTTAAATTCTGCTATACGCTTGTTTAAAAATGTCAAAGTAAAATAACCTTTATCCAATAATCCATTAATGATTACAGTCATGGAATATCCGCAGACCCCTTCTAACATGTCATGCATGCAATCAACGACAACTTGATCAAAAATGTTAAAATTGTCTACTAACATCCAGATACTTCTTTCTTTAACTCCGGTTAGTGAATGATTATTAGTTCTTAAATCACATTCGTAGTTGTCGACATTTCGAAGCAAACTGTTGTCTTCCATGGTTTGAGTTGATGACAATTCCTTAGGCGATCTGCATATTCTACAAGCATGGTTCGCTCTAAAACTCTCTACAAACCCCAACATGGAATGCAAGCCCAAGTTGTCTCCAAGTATAGCCCCTAATTGGAATTTAACAACACCGTCAAATCCATCAGCTGTAACGACGCGAACGCCCTCCCTGGATAAAAAATTTAGTTCATCTATCAAAACTCTAAAAACACTCAAATTGCCGTGTGTGCACCGATCGGATGAATGGAAAAGAAGAGCTAAAAATATGAACTTAAGCTGAGAAGCAAAACGAGGAGGAAAACAAGGGAGGGTAATATAAGCAGCACCAAGTTTGTGTATAGAAGCATGACTACCCAGCGGGTTTCCAGTCTCGTAATCATCAAAGAAAAGAAACAGTGGATATATTTTATCATTTTCATTAACAGACATTTTCTCGTGTATTTTTTGCCAAACGTTAGATTGGGTGAAGTTTATGACGTGAGGAAAGTTCGAACATTCTTTTATATATTGATCCATTTCTTTCATAAGTCCAGGTATTGATAATATTTTCTGGAGAACAGACCTCAAGGGAATGAATTGAGCAGTAGAAGGGACTAAAACAGGATCACCTGACGTTTTAGATACTTCCATCCTTTCACCCACTACTACCGGCTTAGGAGGTATGTATGTACCTAACTCAGTAAAAAATTTTTGTCTTTTATAAATTGAACTAAACTTGCTAGTAGTTAAGCGTATCGTGGAAGTGAAATTTTCAACAAAATATTTTAGATGACTGCATTCCACACCCCTGCTACTTAATGTTTTTAACTCTTGTTGCAAAGCACAATTCAAACCGTCATTAATAAATACATCTAGTTGTCTATAAAAATATTGAGCAGTTTTCAAATTTAATGCGGGATTGAAGTTCAGAGAGCTAAATAAAGATGCTAATTGGTTTGACAGGACTAGCTGTGAATCGATATTTTCATTTACAGTAGTAATACTATCTTGAGAAGATGTAGGAATTGGTAATTCAAGAAATGGATAATTTTCGTATGGTGATTGCTGTTGGTCAAGGCTATTTAATATTATTTCCGACTCAATAGGGTTGAGAGCGTGACATCTATCAATGTGTTTACGTAAGGAATTTGAACAGTCAAAAACTCTGTAGCAACCAGATTGTCCGCAGCGTATTCCTACACTGTTATGTGGAATCTTTTCACATGGTAACCTCAAATGAGTTATGAGCTCACGTAAAGAAGTAAATTTAATGACACAGTAGTAGCAAGTCAACATTTTATATTATTAACAGTCTTAGTTAACAGTGGAAATATTAAGTTCGGTCAACACTTGATTCACCCCTAGAATGGTCTTATCATTCGGCAAATAAATTTTAAAAAACCCTCGTTGAATGAGAAGCCATACGTGTTCGCACTCCAACGGATACTTTAGGTCAAATGCAAAAAAGATCTTGAAGCACATTTGAACAGCATCTAAAATATTATTGTACCTGTATAAAGGTGCATCGACGTAAACGTATGCACTTGTCACAGCAGCCCAACTGCTGCCAACAGCAATAACTAGGGGTTGAATAGAAGTTCCCTTGGAGTGTTTTCGTTGTTGCAGAATAGTTTCTTCTCCATCGGCGAGAGAGTTAAAAAGCGAGATGAATGTCCTAGCTGCTTCCGCTCTCGACGCTCTTTGGCCTTTCGCATTTACTTTTCCACCCGAAGAAAATAGATATGGTAGCAGCAACAGTGCAGTTTCAGTCTCACTTCCTAAAACAATAATGAAATGTTAAACAAAATCCATATCAATGATCTGAATAATAATATCATAGTATGAAAATGATGATATCAAAACCTACCTAACTTAAGTATCTTTTCCAGTATGTGCTTCTGAGTTTTGTCCCTGAGTTTCGAGTATTTCTCTTTAGCCTTCATAATAATAGCTTGTTCATGTTTTTGTAGCTCTCCAGCCAGGACAGTGTCATCGCGGACCAATGACGAACTTTCTTCGAAGTCTAAATCAATTAGATGTGTTGCGATTGCTTGATTTTTCAATACAGGGAATTTTTTAAGATATTCTTCTGTAGAGTGTCGATTTGCCAAGACAGCGAAACGCTCTTGTCTACTTTTCTTCCAGGCGTCTCGAAGATAGTCTGTGATTTCGTTACCCTGAAAGTCTTCAACAATGTTTAGGCAACTTTCGCGGTCTGCATCTGTAATCTCTGTTGCAGTTATTTCTGATGAATCAGAGCTAGTGCCTCCCTTTTTTGTAAAAGAAATTATGTTTTTAGAACGCAACTTTTTTCGTTCGTTATTCCAATTATCCCAAAGGCAACCATAGTATCGTCTACCTTTTGAAGGTAGCTGGCGACTGCCAAACGATTGCCTGTTTGCGGTTAAGTCTGTTCCTACTGAAAAATAGTAGAATTTCTTGTCTTCCTCGGGAAACAGTTCTATGACATATTGAGCCCACTGTTCAAGTTGCGCTGGCTTCAATATAGCCCCTGGAGTTATATCTATGAGATGTGTTACGACGCATCTAGCTAAGGAGCATCTTTCCGTTTTAGTAAGACGTGTGCTGGATAGCAGTGGTGTAAGGCGGATTTGTTCCTTTAATAGTTTCTTTAATGGATTGCTGCGATCGTGCGTATCTTCTGCGCTACTCTCCGAAGGTACAAACGATATTGTAGTAGTAGCGGAACTTGTTGAAAAAGCCTCCTCTGCCTGAAACAATGATTATTTTAAATTTGGTTAACAAGAAGGTGATTTTGTTTCATATTAATGTCGTTTTCTCATTTGTGACACGGTAGTATGTACCTACAGTCGAGGTCAAATATATATTTACAATTGAGTGTTTCAAAAATACCTTTACATTTAAATAAAGTCAGTTTACGGACGATAGTTTAACGTGACAACAGGCGGTCACCAATACAAATACTGACCGCGCCCGACGTTGCTTCGGGTCGGTGGTCGGTCACCTCGGTGATCGGACGACCCATACCAACCCCCCTCGCTCCCCTCCGCAGTATATCTGTCCCTGTACCGCTCAGTATATCTTTGACCTCACCTGTACGTAATCCTTCGTGCGCGAGTCCGACTCGCACTTGACCGGTTTTTTAATCTAGGCCGACCACCACCACTCAGGCACCATAGTTATTCATTCACATGCATACCTAATACATTAAATTTAGAGAATGCAAACTTGAAACCAGGACCGCAGCGACGACAAAAGTTATGGTGGTGACATCACACATTATGCTGGCCACAGATGATCCAGTATACTTGTGCAAACCAGCTACCCATCTCATCTCTTACTTCGTAACAGAATTTGACGGGTAGCTGGTTTGCGCAAGTATACTTGCATCGTCTGTGGCCAGCATTACATGACTTGTCCAATGTCGAAGAGAATGTTAGTATAGAAATAAATTTACCCCATGCACTAGTTTTTCCTTCCATGCCAACCAGCAGACACGAAATTTGGTACGAAGGCCCACTGAAGGTATAAGAACCTTCAAGTCATCGAGCAATAGATTTGGCAGCGCCTCTAAATCCACTTTCTCATCTGAAATATTTGACTGGGTTTATACCATAGGTATGTTGTCGTCAAAACTAAACGTTTATGTGAAAGTTTGGGTACCGTCCTTAACGCATAACTTTTTTGATCCTAAATACAAAAGGTCGAAAATATATGGCATAATTACAAAACGCATAATATTTATAAGGCATAAACTAAAAAAAGCATAAACTCTTTTGGCATAATTTCAATTGGCATAACATACAGAAGGCATAAACAAATAATTCCTAATACTCACAAAGCATAACATACGAAGCGCATAACATTCTAAAAGCCTAACATCAAATACCATAACCTACAAAACGCATAACATACAAAAAGTAAGTATAACATACTAATATTCAAAACTCATAAAAAAACTGTCTATGGAAACATTGTTTCTGGAGCTCCTCTCAATCGATTGGCATCATAAAAAGTGGGGGTTAATAGAATACCACTACCATTCAAAAAAAAAACTAAGTTTT
Source organism: Idaea biselata (assembly GCA_958496205.1). NCBI lineage: Eukaryota > Metazoa > Arthropoda > Insecta > Lepidoptera > Geometridae > Idaea > Idaea biselata. The sequence goes on along the minus strand of OY292400.1, from coordinate 7,163,439 downwards.
TTTTACTATTATTTTTTTCGAAAATTCAAAAAAAAAAATTAAATCTCTTTACGTTTCCTATGTTTTTCTACCATATTCCATAAAAAAAAAAAAAAAAAATTCAATGTTTTTCTTTGGTACACCCCGACCCAATATTGTCAGATCAGTTAATGTATTATATTACTAGCTGACCCGACAGACGTTGTCCTGCCCGTTATATATAAAAAAACCTACAACCCTACCCTACTACTACCCTATCCTACTACTACCCTACCCTACTACTACCCTACCCTACTACTACCCTACCATAACCTACTACTACCCTACCCTACTACTACCCTACCAATACGACTTTCTAATATTTATCTATCTCAATACCAAAATTCATCAAAATCGGTTCAGCATTTTTATATTATGCCTTATGAAATTATGCCAATTGAGTTATGCCTTATGAAATTATGACAAAAAAGTTTATGCGAAGTGTGGCAAACCTCATCACGTGCGACTACAGGGGCTCTAAAGTACTGTTTTCCAAGTGTCAGCAGTACTTTAGAGCCCCTGTAGTCGCACGTGATGAGGTTTGACAAAAAAATTGTCTATGGAAACATTGTTCCTGGAGCTCTTCTCAATCGATTGGCATCATAAAAAGTGGAGGTCAATAGAATACCACTACCACTCGATTTTTTTCCAAGTGTCAGCAGTACTTTAGAGCCCCTGTAGTCGCACGTGATGAGGTTTGACAAAAAAACTGTCTATGGAAACATTGTTTCTGGAGCTCCTCTCAATCGATTGGCATCATAAAAAGTGGGGGTTAATAGAATACCACTACCATTCAAAAAAAAAACTAAGTTTTTTTTACTATTATTTTTTTCGAAAATTCAAAAAAAAATTAAATCTCTTTACGTTTCCTATGTTTTTCTACCATATTCCATAAAAAAAAAAAAAAAAAAATTCAATGTTTTTCTTTGGTACACCCCGACCCAATATTGTCAGATCAGTTAATGTATTATATTACTAGCTGACCCGACAGACGTTGTCCTGCCCGTTATATATAAAAAAACCTACAACCCTACCCTACTACTACCCTATCCTACTACTACCCTACCCTACTACTACCCTACCCTACTACTACCCTACCATAACCTACTACTACCCTACCCTACTACTACCCTACCAATACGACTTTCTAATATTTATCTATCTCAATACCAAAATTCATCAAAATCGGTTCAGCATTTTTATATTATGCCTTATGAAATTATGCCAATTGAGTTATGCCTTATGAAATTATGACAAAAAAGTTTATGCGAAGTGTGGCAAACCTCATCACGTGCGACTACAGGGGCTCTAAAGTACTGTTTTCCAAGTGTCAGCAGTACTTTAGAGCCCCTGTAGTCGCACGTGATGAGGTTTGACAAAAAAATTGTCTATGGAAACATTGTTCCTGGAGCTCTTCTCAATCGATTGGCATCATAAAAAGTGGAGGTCAATAGAATACCACTACCACTCGATTTTTTTCCAAGTGTCAGCAGTACTTTAGAGCCCCTGTAGTCGCACGTGATGAGGTTTGACAAAAAAACTGTCTATGGAAACATTGTTTCTGGAGCTCCTCTCAATCGATTGGCATCATAAAAAGTGGGGGTTAATAGAATACCACTACCATTCAAAAAAAAAACTAAGTTTTTATTACTATTATTTTTTTCGAAAATTCAAAAAAAAATTTAAATCTCTTTACGTTTCCTATGTTTTTCTACCATATTCCATAAAAAAAAAAATTCAATGTTTTTCTATGGTACACCCCGACCCAATATTGTCAGATCAGTTAATGTATTATATTACTAGCTGACCCGACAGACGTTGTCCTGCCCGTTATATATAAAAAAAACCTACAACCCGGGTAGGGTTGTAGGTTTTTTTATACTACCCTACCCTACTACTACCCTACCCTACTACTACCCTACCCTACTACTACCCTATCCTACTACTACCCTACCCTACTACTACCCTACCCTACTACTACCCTACCCTACTACTACCCTACCCTACTACTACTACCCTACCATAACCTACTACTACCCTACCCTACTACTACCCTACCAATACGACTTTCTAATATTTATCTATCTCAATACCAAAATTCATCAAATATGTGTAAAAGTTTAAGTGTGATGCCGTGACCAAGGGAAATAGGTATTGATTTTTATATAATAAGATATAGATTAATAATATTATTTCTTAAGTTTAGAGTATGTAAAATATCTTCTGACATATTATCAATAGAATTAATTATTCATTTAATAGAATTATTTAATAGAAATAGTTTTTTTATTTATTACAATTTGATATTTGACATTAAATTAGCATGCCTCGGACATAGATTTTTTTTGTATATTTGCCTTGAATATTTGTACGCTATAGGTATCATGCATGATACAATAAGGAAAGTAAATTAATGCTTTTAGGATTTGATTTTAAGTACGCAATTCATACTAAGTCAGCATGGGAACTACAGCCTTTTGCTCTTTCAAACTAAGAGGAGGCCTGTGTCCAGCAATGGGTAAATAAGTTGGAGATGATGATAAAAGCTCTCTGCAGTTCCATAGGTACTGACTCAGTTTGACTCGTATGGTGGACTTTTTAACAATCACACAAAACAATTTAAGTCATTTATAGTCAGTCATACACAAACACATTATAAAAACAGAGCCATAGTTAGCGTTGCCATCTCTAAAAATCAAAAAGCCGGACAAAGCCGAACGCTAAGAAAAACAGGATTTTTGACAAATATTATCAAGTAAAACACATATTAAAAAGCCTGACTTTTGAGTCTCAAAGTTTAAATGATCTACCCTTATTGATTTTTACCGTCAATATTTTGTAGGTTGTGAAAGCCTAACAAAAGCCGGACGGGCCGGATAAGAGGTCAAAAAGCCTAATACTGTCCGGCTTTATCCGGACGGATGGAAACGCTAGCCAGCAATAGTAACAAAAAGCGCACACACAAATGCAGTTAACCATTCAGCATAAATACACATACACCACTTAATTTTAAGTAAAAAGAAAAATTCCTACCTTTAAATATGTCTATTAATTCATCAGGCATAAGCCAACTTCTTAGTAAATCTTCTACGCTGGTATGTGCTGTATTTGGGTTTTGCATGTCTGAAAAGGACTTCTATGGTTCCATGCCAACCAGCAGACACGAAATTTGGTACGAAGGCCCACTGAAGTTTGACTCAGTTTGACTCGGCTGGTGGACTATCTAAAAATCACACAAAACAAAAAGTTATATATTTTGCCTAATAGGTACTGTACTTTGAAGTTATACGGAGTGGTTATTTGTTTTGGACTTATTTTTAAGTACATTACTTAAAATATACGTGAAAATCAGCTCGGAGAATTAACGTGAGGTAAGTAATTTTTTTATGTATCTTGATGACCCGATATCTCAGAATTGGCCGTCGCAGCAGGCTAGCGAGTAGGCATGCGTTCTTTGTACATACTAACACTACTCAATCGACTTGCAATACTTTATGGATTTTAAATTAGGTAGGTACTAATTTAAAATCCATAAAGTATTGCAAATAATTTTATACCAACCGCTCCATAACTTCAAAGTAGGTACAAGTGTTTGTTGCGATCCCAAACTTTAAGCCGTATTCAGAAAGAAATCTGGAAACTTATAAGCGCTTACCAGCGCTTGTCAGCGCTGGTCCGTTCTACACAAAGGAAGTAGGTTGGCAGGCAGACCAAGCAAAATGTCGGACTCATCGGACGATGATTTGACGTCAGCAGCCCAGCGCGTGTTGAAGCTTGTCGGAACTTGTCGGCACCGATCAGTCAAGCGCCGGTAAGCGCTTATAAGTTTCCAGCTTTCTTTCTGAATAGGCCTTCTGAACAGCCTTAGGCAACGTTTTTTCAATTGTCGCGAAGTATTTATGTATGCAGTATTTTAGTAAATAAGCACATGGACACAGTAGGAGTCAAGAAAAAAAGAATAGGTACAGGAATAGGTACCTATAGGCAAACAAGCTTGTCCCGCCCGCGTTGATTTCACACAAACCGCTGCCATGCCATTGCCACACAAACAATTTTACACAACAAAAAATGGCGCGCTCTCACCGCGTCACGAACAAGCGAACCTTGATCACGAAAACGTTTGAAGCACTTATGATAAGATTATATTGAGGACAATCACTTACTTATGCGTAGAGTTTTCTTTTCTTTCTTTCGTCTTGCGCGTCGCAAAGTAAGTGAGTGCAAGATGGCGGCCGAGCCGCGGCCGGCGCGTCGGCCGCACAGTGACCAAAAATCAAGAAGTAGCGGGACGATAATCAATGGTTATGGATTTTTGTTTTTATGATAGTAAAAATTGTAAAATTGATCTATTATAATTTATATATAGGTAGGTATATAACAATTTATTTTACATAATTTCACAAAATATATACCTATCTTAGTTACACTTAACTCTCTTCACATTCACATAGTTCACTTTAAAAAGATTTTATGTTAGTATGTATGTAAAATGAATAAATAAACAAGTTAATAAAGTTAAGTTAAGTTATAACTTTATTAAAATTGAACAGATCTTCATTTTTCACTGAAGTACCACCTTCTAAAAAAATACTTTTTGGTCACCGTGGGCCGACCGGCTCGGTCGTTCAGCGAACGACGCGAGCGCCTCTCTCGGGGCTAATACGAAATATTAAAAGCCAAATTCGTATCGTAGGTACCGTCCCGCTCACTCGTATTAAATAATATTAGCCTGAGCGAGACGGCATGATACGAAGTTCGAATATAGTGACTTTGTTGTCGACTATTTTATTCAAAAAGCAAAACGTAAAAGCTTTTAAAATTATGTATTAAAAAACTATACAATCCATAGTACTAATAATTGTCTGTCTGTCTGTTTGTCTGTTAGTTACCCATTTACGTTTAATTAAACCGTGCGCTGAACGATTTAGATCAGGGGTTCCCTAACTTATTTGAGCCGCGCCCCCTTTCGACCATAAAAAAAATCCGCGCCCCTCCCCGCCCTCCAGTCCAGATTATCAGGTCTGAATAAAAAAAAAAATCTTATTGCTTACTAGCTGACCCGACAGACGTTGTCCTGTCGTTTAGTATAAAAAAATAAAATTCATCAAAATCGGTTTAGCATTTTTTCTTTCATAAGAACCTACTCCTGACAATAGCAAACACAACAAAAAAAGAATTATCGAAATATGTCTCAAAGTTTAAGTGTGATGCCGTGACCAAGGGAAATAGGGGTTGATTTTTATATAATAGATATATATATATATAGATTGAAGTTTTACAAAGTCATACATAAGGTATTTGGTAAGTAAGTAAACATTCTCTCAGCGATCCCGTGTGGCCCGTGCCCCCTGGAACCCCTGGAAAGGGGTTCCAGGGGGCACGGCACTTAGGGAACCACTGATTTAGATGAAATTAGGTATGAAGTCTTCGATCAACAATATGGAGTGGATAGGTAGTTTTGAGACATTCGAAAGGACATAGCATAGAAAATCATATTATAATAATACCTATTATAACCTCACAACCCCGTTTTATAGTTAATTCATTCGAATGGGTTACATGTTTGTACTGGAAAACTGAAATTATTGTTTACGAATTTCTGTACTACCTATTTTGTTTCACGCTATTATTTGGATAGCGCGTGTGGCGTTATTATTTCTTGCTACTTACAAACAAATCCTTATAATTATCATATACCTACCTAGTTGTGTGAGTATAGACAACATCGTAACAAAATTCCCCGGGAACAACTAAGCGAAAAGTACAGCATGTTGACCCTTGCCTCTAGGCGAAAGCTTCTGCAAGGACAAATTCCGGTTTTAGAATACTAAATTCATTTATTAACACGTTCGCGTGAACAACTTCTTACGACGTCGTTTTAAATTAATTGTGAATCGGCGCAACGTCACCCGACGTCCTTTAACAGTAATACCTTATTTCGGTGGAACACCTTATGACGTCTAAAAAAAGAACAAAATCCTCTGGCACGTAGGTAGGTATTTTTTGCGCCGCAACAGAGACGATTCCTGATAATTAATTATGAATATTGCGGCGGAACGTGTTTAGACGTCGCAAAATTTTGTATGGGAAAATGCTGCGCCTGAGCAGTACAAATTATTTTGGAAGCTGCTCACGCGAATGTGTTAATGATAATGTACCTAGGTATCTATCAACTGTTCGTGATACGATAGAATACCATAAATGTGTGACTCGTTTGACGTCACGCATGCGCCGAGCTCACCGCCGGTCGAGATATTGTTGTATAGCTGCGCCCCACGGTTTCACCCGCGTTTGTCTCGATCCCTTTAAAATAGAGTAGACACTCGAATTCGGAATTAAGGTTAACGAAAAGTATGAAACGGGTGTGTCCCACTCGTCACCACCAGCGTCGTCCCCACTGGGGACGACGCTGGTGGTGACGAGTGGGACACACCCGTATGAAACTCATAGTTTCCCTTCTCACCAAACTTTTTATAGTGAGTTGAGATAACGAGTGCCGATAAAAACGATGTGTTCACGCGTAATTTTTGCTCTACGGATGGCAGCAGAGGCTGCTGAAATAATCCGCCGCCGAAATCGACATCGACAGCTAGTTTTGCGGCGAAAAAGTTGTCGGTATCGGATTTAGTATTTTCGTCGTCTTACAAAACCGGCCTACATTTAAACAACACTTTCAGTGGCCTAAAGGGCATAAAACGGATAATATTGAAAACAAAGGTGAGTTTAAAAGTGACCTAAGTAGTAGACTACATTCTAAGATTTTGTTCAACCAAGTTATGATACCAACATTTGCATTAATTACCTAAATAACTAATTAAGTACACACTCACTTACCTAATCACTGGGAACGTGTGCAAAACATCACCAACAAATAGCACCATTATCGATGAATCCTTGTCATTTACCAATTACCTACTTGCAAGAAGTAATGTAACTTGACCAGCCTTGACACAATGATACCTAATAGGTATATCAAGACTTCAGTCTTGCTAAATTAATGTAATTTAGACTCAGTTTATGATATTTCTGTTGTCTTGTACCTACAGATACAATCTCTCTTATTTTTTCAGGTTATATGTGCCCGCTATTGTATGCCAATGGTCATTTGATTACCAAAGGGTGATAAAATAAGTCTAGCTAAGAAAACCCTAGACATTATTAAAAACACCTTTGGGAGAATGAAGAACCAATGGCAATGTCTCTGTAAGCAGCAGGTATTACACAATAAACCTAAAAAATGTGTACGGCTTTGGAGTATTACACAATTTAACTTTGGACTTAAATGTGACAGCTTCAAGAGATACTGTAGGTATGTATCTATCTACTCATTGTCTGATTTTATTTCAACTATGACCAATTTACCATGAACTAGCATAACTCATATAAATCTCTCAATCTATTGCAGAATGTGAAACTAAGACCTATACAACTTTTAATATTCAAAATGTCAAAGCCATTTTTCAACTACCTAGTGTTAATCTTACAATTTTTATTTTCAGTTGGTCCAAGTTTCATCGGGTAGATACTTTGGCTCAGAGACTTCATGTTGCACGGAAACTGCCAGTAAGGAAGTATTAACTGTGATAGTTCATCGAGCTTACGATACGAATTTTCGTTTTGTACTATTGTAACTGGTACTAACCCTACAGAAGCTGGTTTTTCAGAGAACCACTTATTGTTGTTGGTGAGTAGGTACCTACCTTTTACCACACCTTTTATTATTCCAGAGTTCAAGTCTGTGGACTCACATTGTTATCCTTCTATAAAGAATGAGGTAGGTAGTAGAGTACCTCCTGTAGGTATCTCATGTTTGTAACAATTTTCTTATTATAATTGCAGAGGTCCAGGAAGATCTTCAGGTCAGGAGTGGAATAGACCGTCACCAACTCCAGCAATAGTTGAAGAGCTTGCGCCGGCCACTGAGGGGCACACACCCCGACCGAAGAACCTCTCCAAGACGACGAGGTGCATTAAGATCTCCTCAACGGCGGCTCCAAACAAGGAATACAGCTTTTCAAGAAGCGTCACAACATTTTCTTCATTCTGATGAAGAATGGAGAAAATTTTTGATGGAAACTCAACATGACAAAGATTAAAATGAGAAGGAGAGACTAAGACTTCGTGGTATTTACAATTTTATCTTTTTAAGTAAGTTTCCATGAAATAGACTGTGTTCTTTGCTTGTTAAGATAGAATAAGTATACTAATAGTATCTAGTTATGTTACCTATTATGTTCCTAAATTAGTAGATAGGTACCTAATTATGACAAAATAATAAAACTGAATAATATTTAAAACAGAGATTTATTTCATATATTACTATTTGTTCACTGTTTTTGTTTTTGTCGTGTTTTTTATATATTGTTTTACGTCCACTAGTGTTTAATTTACTATTTATTATTGTTTACTGCCTCTTTGGTCTGTTTTTATCACTAATTAAACACTAATATAGTTCTTAAATTCGAGTTTTTATTTTTGTACCAGTTCATTCACCGGCCAATAACAAAATTTCAGTTTTTTCACAATAAAATGCCTAATTTGCTAGTTATATAATGTTTTTACACACTGTCTACCGCTCTAATCTTAACTGGTTTTCTTTCACTACCTATTTGTTTGTTAAATAGGTACAAACATAAAAAATGTTTGTGTCCCAGTGTAACTACACTAATATCTTCGCCGTCTGAGGTCCGATCCGGACGCGGGAGGCACCACCAGGTAGAAGAGAGTCCCGGCCTCGATCCCACACCAAATCCCGACCTCCGTATCCCGAGCCTACAGCAGGAACCCACGCAAGTCTCCAGACCGTCAACAATGGCGGTCCCCAGACTTGCGGCGCCTGTATCTTCTGAACGGAAGCTCGTAGACCTTCGGGAGTTTCTGTGCCGGGTGCAGGAGAGGCCAGAGCATCCACCGGGACGCACTCCCGACCTCCCGGGAATGACGGGAACAAATCCGGGAAGTTTGCAAGTTCATTCACCGGCCAATAACAAAATTTCAGTTTTTTCACAATAAAATGCCTAATTTGCTAGTTATATAATGTTTTTACACACTGCCTACCGCTCTAATCTTAACTGGTTTTCTTTCACTACCTATTTGTTTGTTAAATAGGTACAAACATAAAAAATGTTTGTGTCCCAGTGTAACTACACTAATATCTTCGCCGTCTGAGGTCCGATCCGGACGCGGGAGGCACCACCAGGTAGAAGAGAGTCCCGGCCTCGATCCCACACCAAATCCCGACCTCCGTATCCCGAGCCTACAGCAGGAACCCACGCAAGTCTCCAGACCGTCAACAATGGCGGTCCCCAGACTTGCGGCGCCTGTATCTTCTGAACGGAAGCTCGTAGACCTTCGGGAGTTTCTGTGCCGGGTGCAGGAGAGGCCAGAGCATCCACCGGGACGCACTCCCGACCTCCCAGGAATGACGGGAACAAATCCGGGAAGTTTGACAGCTCGAAATTACACGTCACGTTCCAAAAATTTTCTTATTGAAAATTTTGTCACATATTTTTTTTATTTATTTAGGTCTGAGACCGATATGGCCAATTTGGAATAGCCAGGGTCAAGTTTTAGAATATTTGGTCGGGGTGTACCAAAGAAAAACATTGAATTTTTTTTTTTTATGGAATATGGTAGAAAAACATAGGAAACGTAAAGAGATTTAATATTTTTTTTGAATTTTCGAAAAAAATAATAGTAAAAAAAACTTAGTTTTTTTTTTTAATGGTAGTGGTATTCTATAGAGATTTATCTTAAAACTAGAATATTTACACCTAAATCTATACTATATACAAATGCTGGACGCCAGGAGGATTGTTACGGGAATCCTGCCACCTCGTTCCACGGCTCTTTGCTCAGCGACTATTTAAGGGCATGTCCCGAGGCTATGGACAAATTGCAGTAATTAATTATTTTGTCCATGGCTCCAGTGACAACGAAGATAACAAACAATATAGTGCAACTCACCCCTATCTGCATTCGCAGCACACAAACACAAATTTCGAAATAAAAGAATATTACAAAAGACAATCAATTTCTGGATCTCAGTTTTTATTCGAGAATGTCGGTGGTTTGTGCGAGCTAAATGACGGCACGACCCCAAATGACCTTCCAACCGATCAGCTGGAATATTTAAATAATTTATGTGTCTTATTAGATAAAATTCGCTCAACAAAAAGATACCCATCAGTTGAGATTCGATACCACACACTGCGGAATGCGAAGCAACGAACAGGACCACTAGGCTATCATTGCTTACGAATGTTTGTCGAAATTAGCGATGACTATCGTCGTAGGTACCGACCGCTCCACGTCACACAGGCAGCGCCCGATGTATAGCGGACTTTGAATCGAACATAATAATAGTTTAACGAAAATAAAATTGGAGCACGACATGTTGTCTCCGTTTTCCCGCCGAAAACACTAACACTAACAGTAATTGGCACTCGGGGAACGCGAATATGTAGATTTCAAGGCGAAAAATTAACTTTAAAAATTATTTAAAAATTTCTTGTGAAAGAGCGCGTCAAGGGTGAACCGACCATTTGCGCGGCGAATTCAAACTCGTTTGTTTGTTTGTTAGGTTTGTTCGTTTGTTAGTTTGTTAGGTTTGTTCGTTTGTAAGAACATTTTCTTATATGTAAAACACATATAAGAAAATGAAATAAAATGGCTAAAAAGTTTGTACAAGTTGTATATAGGGATGTCACAATCTTAAAATAGGCGGTTTTTACCCTTTTTCAAATTTCCGTTAAAAATCAACTCTACAAATATTGCTCTACAATGTGCTCTATTTGTAGAGTATGTCTTTGTCTACACTTATATGCTATTCTCCGTCTTATAACTTGATAAACAACGAAGTTATGTCGTTTTTAGCCGTTTTTTTAGGGTTTTTTGTTCAAAAACAAAATGGCCGCCGGTCCTAAGCCGGTCCGACACACCTTGGGGGACAGCCCTAAGCCTGGGTTGAGCCCTCGAACAAGTCTCAGGCTTGTAGCCCTTCTAGTTCCGGAGATATGTCCACTTTAAGATTTCCAAGATGGCGTCCAAAATGGCGGCCGGAAACTTTCGGTGGCTATATCTCCGAGACTATACGTGCTATACCCCTGTTGTGCGAGTGTTTTAGGACGGTCTCGGCGTGCTCTATCGATTAGTGGGGGAATCCGCCCACCAAAGTTTTGTCCCTCCGATTTGGGTTTTGGGGCCCGGGGGGTGTAGAGTCGAGCGGGGGATGTACCCTAGAAGAAACCCCAAACTCGTATCTCTACCGGTTTCCGAGATATAACCTCTCAAAGTTTTTCAAAATGGCGGCCAAGATGGCGGACGCCGACTTTGAGTGGTTATATCTCCCTACCTAATAAAGGTAACCCCCTAGTGTGAGGGTTTTTTAGGACGGGCTCAACGAGCTCCGTCGGCTGGTGGGAGATTTCGGCCCCTAAAGTTCGACACCTCCAAAATCAGAATTAAGTGGCGGAGGGGGTAGAATACCCAGTGGGAAGGTGCCTAAATCAAACCCCGTCTTCCTACGACCGACGGTTTAGGAGATATGGGCGGCCAAAGAAAAACAAGATGGCGATTCAAGATGGCCGCCAAGGTTTCAAACCTTTATATCTCCGCCGCCGGTGGTCGTACAAAGTCGTGCGAGGGTTCGTTTGAATGGGCTCGTCGAGCTCTACCCAATGCACGATACAGTGAAACTATGTAGAGCTCTAAAAATGTTTTTTTGACTCTAGGTAGAGTCAGTTCCTAAACCTACTTAATTCTATGTTGCGCCTTAAAATTAGTGCCTGCCGTTGTCCAGATATTCCCAAGTCCCTGAAAATCCGGGTTTTTTGCCCCCCTCTCCCGGGGGAATGTTCCACCACCTTTGGATTCTATAGGAGAGTTGTAGATCTCGGCGATCTACACAATTTACAAAAAATCTCGTAATTTAAGCCTAATGGTTGCCGAGCGATTTAATTTTGAAAATCCGGATTTACGTAAATAATTTCCTAAAATAACCACCCCCCAATTTTGATGCAAAAAATTTGGAAAAAATATGGTAGGCAGAGGCCCCCCGAAAAAATGACCTCCACGAAGAGAAAAATCGAAAAAGTCAATTTGGGGGGCAGTTACGACCCCTGGAAGTTAGGAATTTTCGTGACTTTTTTCGCCCCCGATGTCAACCTTATATCTCTCTTATTAATGTCAGAAATTACTCTAAAAATCTGAAATAAACTAAAACTAGTGTGGATTGAACCCTTCTATTTTTAAAAGAATTTTAACTTAATATTTTGGGGTATTTTTGTTGATTTTTCCAGCTGGTCGAAAATTTGTCACACTTATGCTAATAAAATCAAAAATATCACAGTAAAAAATTTAAAATTGGTGTCAAAAGTTTCGGGGCAGTCAGGTCTTACACATATAAAGAAATAAAAAAATATAGTATAAAAATAAAAAAGTTATTGATAAAAAACAAAATTTTTGAAATTCGGGTCATAAGTTTGTAACTAAAATAAAAAATATTTTTTCCCGGGGAAAGTGTCCTAATTTTTGGTCACAAACTAATTCAACAGAAAGTCTACACAAATACAATTTAAAAAGTTTATACCACAGATCGTTTTCAAAAGTTATCACGGTTACAAAGTTCTAAATTGGTACTTTTGAAAAATAAATTTTTTTGAAGTTCAATAACTTTTCAACCACTTAATTTCTGGTCACTTTTCTTTTTTCCTCCTGGTCCTCTCCGCTTCCTCTAAGCGATGGCAATGTTCAAAAATCCCGAAGTCCTGTTTTCAGTTTTTCCGACCACGTGTCGGAAGATGATTATGTCCCGTAGCTCCGGCGTCCTTTTCCTTAAAAATCCGATGTTGGTCTCGGGAGATAGGTCTCACCGAGACGCGTCGTTTGACCCCAAGTGATGGTTAGGTTGTCGATGAAACGCCGGAGTTATCGGCGTTTTTGTCATAAAAATCCATGGACTTAGTCACCTTTTTCACTGAAAATTTTGTGAAAACATTGAAAAAATCACTTTTCTCACACTTTTCTTTTCGCACTTTATCACTCACGACTTTTAAAGTTGTGTAGAAGTTTTTCCAGCGTGATTGGACGTTTTTTGCCGTTTTTTCGTATTTATAAATACGGAGCGCTCCAAATTCGTGACGCTCTCGCCGGCGGGAGGTGCGCGCGTCGGTCGTTTGTTAGGTTTGTTTGTGAGGTTTGTTTGTTTGTTAGGTTTGTTCGTATGTTAGGTTTGTTCGTTTGTTAGGTTTGTTCGTTTGTTAGGTTTGTTCGTTTGTTAGGTTTGTTTGTTTGTTAGGTTTGTAGGTAATAAAATAAATGAAATGAATGAAATGAATGAAATGAATGAAATGAATGAAATGAATGAAATGAATGAAATGAATGAAATGAATGAAATGAATGAAATGAATGAAATGAATGAAATGAATGAAATGAATGAAATGAATGAAATGAATGAAATGAATGAAATGAATGAAATGAATGAAATGAATGAAATGAATGAAATGAATGAAATGAATGAAATGAATGAAATGAATGAAATGAATGAAATGAATGAAATGAATGAAATGAATGAAATGAATGAAATGAATGAAATGAATGAAATGAATGAAATGAATGAAATGAATGAAATGAATGAAATGAATGAAATGAGATAATAAATATAAGATAAATATAAGGTAAGGTAAACATAAGATAAATATAAGATTATCACTAAGATAATCACTAGTTAGTACATACCAATTTATTAGGTAACATCAACCTAACCGCTAAGTGTTTCCAACCTACTTTTTAGGTAGATTTACCTACTCACTTTGTATGTCTCACCAACTCACTAGGTATTATTGACCTACTGAATAGGTAATATTTACGTAATCACTAGTTAGTACATACCAATTTATTAGGTAACATCAACCTAACCGCTAAGTGTTTCCAACCTACTTTTTAGGTAGTATTTACCTACTCACTTTGTATGTCTCACCAACTCACTAGGTATTATTGACCTACTGAATAGGTAATATTTACGTAATCACTAGTTAGTACATACCAATTTATTAGGTAACATCAACCTAACCGCTAAGTGTTTCCAACCTACTTTTTAGGTAGTATTTACCTACTCACTTTGTATGTCTCACCAACTCACTAGGTATTATTGACCTACTGAATAGGTAATATTTACGTAATCACTAGTTAGTACATACCAATTTATTAGGTAACATCTACCTAACCGCTAAGTGTTTCCAACCTACTTTTTAGGTAGTATTTACCTACTCACTTTGTATGTCTCACCAACTCAATAGGTATTATTGACCTACTGAATAGGTAATATTTACGTAATCACTAGTTAGTACATACCAATTTATTAGGTAACATCAACCTAACCGCTAAGTGTTTCCAACCTACTTTTTAGGTAGTATTTACCTACTCACTTTGTATGTTTCACCAACTCAATAGGTATTATTGACCTATTTAATGGGTAATATTAGCAATACCAACTTAGTAGGTTGTATTAACCAACTAATTTGTTAGTAATAACCTAAGCGCTATGTAGCCCCCAACTAACCTAATTGTTAGTTACTACCAACCTACTTATTGGGTGAATGTCGATACTAAAAATACCTAAATTAGGTTTAATTAACCTACTTTTTTGGTAAACATACCAAAATAGTCGGTTGCCGATACCTACTAAGTCGGTTATTTTGGGTCTTTATAAAGTAGGTATTTTTAACCTAAATAATAGGTTGATTGTACCAAGCTATTGTGTAATTATTACCAAATCAATAGGTTAATTCTACCTACTTAAAGAGCAAGTTGATAAACCCAATTAGTAGATTATTTTAACCTTAATAAGTAGGTTGCATTTACCGACTCAATACGTTAATGTGTACCTACTATTGGTTAAAACACGGTTTTACCAAAAAGTAGGTTTAATCTACCGACTTTTTGCATTACCAAGCGCACTAGGTAGAATTAGCCTACTTACCTAATATGTTTTTAGGTACATTTAACCTGAATTAGGTACATTTTACCTACTTTTGACATTAACCTACTAGATTAGGTTTGTAATTACCTAACTTTTTTCCCAGTGTAGAGAGAGGGGATAATGCAGCAGCTAAAGCTCATGTTCAAAGTAGGTACGGCTAAAATGCTTTGCCTTAGGTAAATTTGACATCAAAATCAAGTCATAAGACTAGTAGTTTCTTTACTTTCCTTAAAATTTTAAATTTTCAAAGTAATAAAACATCGTCTAACAAGAAATATGATACCAACTTCAATTCCTCTTAACCTTTTTTAAGGAAATTAGAAGAAGAAACTTTCACGATGAAAATGTTCGGCAAACAGCAATATCGATGAATTTTATATTTCTTGACTTTAGTGTCGACTTCTAATACTTCGGGGAAAACAGTCCCCTTCAGACGCGACCCCGTGTTTCCCCTAATATTATTGGATTTTCGAGTGTGTGCGTAGTTTGTATACAGATGAAAACTTTGAACTGATTTACATTCTTCCGTTTGTTTTTCTTCCATTCAATATTGGGGAGAGAAATCACTTGTATTTCAATCTCAAAGTAATTGTTGTGGATGATATTTTGATTAATATAAACAACATGATTTGTTGGGAGTAGATAATAGGTATAAACTTTTCTTGGGTTTTTGCAATGCTGATAAGAAATTAAATTGGGTTTTTTTTTGTGAACGGTTACCAGTGAACAGGAGATCTGAAAAGACCTCAAAACGTCGGGCGTTGAAAAATCTACTAAAATTATAATGAGGAAAGATTTATATTTGTGTGTGTGTGTGTGATTTCAAAAATTATTTCACCATTAGAAAGCTACATTCACTCTGAGTAACATAGGCTTTTGATCCACAGGATCGGGACTTACGCGGGTGAATCCGCGGGACGGAGCTAGTGTTAAATAAAATAAAGACAATGCGATTACAACGATTTTTAAAACGATTACCAAAAATTTGTTTAATTTCATACCTAATTATAAATGTACTGGGGCTCACACGAGCATTGAATGTATTTTTACAGTCAGATCTATTTAATTAGACGCAAATCGGTTTTTACTCAATTAGATCGGCAATTGCATTTGTATTAGTCGCAGCTTTTAGAAGGAGCTTAGTGGTGGACGGTGCGAGCTGTACGACAATAAATAAGGCTCTGTCCAAATATCCAGCGACGAACTAATTGCTACAGCTTAATCCACTAAAGCAAAATTAGGTTGGATTTTAAAGTCTATACCGCCTGTTTGTTCTTGGGATTGCTGTAAGCGGTGATTTAAATCTCTTGCTATTTATCGAAAGAGTGTTAAACTTTCGCTTGAGTTGAGAGAGTTAAGACGAGGTGTTCCCACTCTAAGTTACGAGGTGAATGTGTCTAGTAAAATAGACAATGTTGTGGGAATTCAGAGACTGCATATTGTTAACCTACTGTGTTTACAGTCAAGGAATATTGTTTACATATCTAAGTAATTGCAAATATTATGTGGAACTTGCATCTAGAGGTCGTACTACGATGAAATTGTTTATTTTACAAGAGTATCTTATTTACTTCATTGAAACTCATCATAATGTCAATTCTAATTAAAGTCACCGTAGGTAGTTATTTCGGAATTTCATTTAAGCATTTCTGCTTAACCAATGCCCTACAGACATGTGAATTGAATAGTACTTACTACAAGAATATCCCACACAAGATTCACGTGGTACTTAGATGGTGCGGTTGAGCAGGCGTACCTCGGGCACTAGGTACACGATTCCGACACCGGTATAAATAGAACACAGCCCGAGTTCGCTCCAATTAATCAAGGTAACCACCTGCCACGTACCACCTGAGAGCTCACCATTTGCACCAAGCCAATGCAAGCAAAAACATTATGCGGGATAACCGACGGCGGTGACGTCACATAACTAATTCCATCCGCTTTCTTTGCAACCCGGGCTATTTCAGGAGAAAAATAGCGTCAAATAAAGTCTGGTTCTGGTTGCCGGGTTAATACAAAAGCATGGAAGGAAAGGTTTAAAACACGGTTAGTATAGATAGATATTAAACATGCTACTTAAATCTTTTCTTTCTATGGAATATTAAAATAACCTTTTGGAGGAAAGTCTACCTATACTGTCGGCGGATCTAGGCCCGTCTGAAGTTAGGCTTTCCGAAAATTGTTGTCCCCATATTCCCGCGGGATCGGCACTTATGCGGGTGAAAATATTAATGTTGTAAAAGATGTGTCATGTTGTACTATCTGTAAAGTTAGAGCTGATTTACATTGGCTCATGGCGGGAATATGGGGACAACAATTTTCGGAAAGCCTAACTTCAGACGGGCCTAGATGCGCCGACAGTATTGTACTCTTCCTTCATGCATACAAACGTGGTCGACTGTTCCTCCCTGGATTAAGACATTAGAGCAGATATATGTTAATGCCATAAAACCTATTTATCCCTATTTTAAGTTTGAGTGTTTTTTCATTTTCTAATTAGAAAAGGAATTATAGTAGGTATATTAAAAAAATTGAGGATGAAAAAAATCAAAACGTAGGGGCATGCATAGTCATGGCTGATTTAGGTTATATGGCATAAACATATTTTCTCTAATGTCTTTATCCAGGAAGAAACACACTGGACTACCCTTGTAATGTTTGTATGGAGAAAAGAGAAGTTTCATCTCAACCGATTCACATTCAATGTTTCATAAGTTCGAGAACATTCATCCCATGTTTTTTTTTGAATTTGTATAAATTTGAAAGCTCAAGCAATCACATTTTCCAACCTACGGCTATTGACTCACAATAATTGATTCTATTCAATCTTGAATATTAGTTGAGGTATCAGCTTAAGTAACATTGCGGTGGGTATGGTTTAATTCATACATGTTAATTAATTCCAATAGGTCCATTATTTCTAATGAAAACCGCAAGTTTATCGCCTCGAGGGATTTATAACTAATGAAACACGTCTGAAGATGGTGGCTTTAAAAGTCATGAAACACATAGTTAAGGCACAAAAGGTCTGCGCTCAAGTATGTAACAGCTATAAATGTATTAGAGTTTCTCTATATCTACTAAAAGCTGTTAAGTGTGACTAACAGTTAGTTAGTATTCATAAAAAAAAAACCGGCCAAGTGCGAGTCGGACTCGCGCACGAAGGGTTCCGTACTATTATCTGTACAACAGATTTTGTTTTGAAAGGTAAACTGCGGTTTACGATTTATGACGTTTAAAAAAAACTACTTACTAGATCTCGTTCAAACCAATTTTCGTTGGAAGTTTGCATAGTAATGTACATCATATCCTTTTTTAGTTTTATCATTTCATTATTTTAGAAGTTACAGGGGGGGGGACCAACATTTTACCACTTTGGAAGTGTCTCTCGCGCAAACTATCCAGTTTAGAAGAAAATGATATTAGAAACATTTTTAACCCCCGACGAAAAAAGAGGGGTGTTATATAAGTTTGACGTGTCTGTCTGTCTGTCTGTCTGTCTGTCTGTCTGTCTGTCTGTCTGTCTGTCTGTCTGTCTGTGTATCTGTCTGTGGCATCGTAGCTCACGAACGGATGAACCGATTTGAATGTAGTTTTTTATGTTTAATAGGTGTCATTTGCGCGAGTGTTCTTAGCTATGTTTGATCAAAATCGGTTCAGCCGTTCATAATATATGTTGGTTGAAGCTCGGAAATAAAAACCGAATGTTTTCAAATATGCCCGAGTGGGGTATCAAATAAAAGAGCATGACTGTTGTAACAACAATATGCAAGTTTCATCAAAATCGGTTCAGCCGTTCAAAGTATATGTAGGGTCAAACTCGGAAATAAAAACCGAATGTTTTCAAATATACCCGAGTGGGGTATCAAATAAAAGGACGTAACTTTTGTGACAACAATAAGCATGTTTAATCAAAATCGCTTTTACAAAAAGGGTGAAATAAAAAAATTAAATTAAAAATTTAAAAAACCCCCGACTTAAAAAATCTTCAAAGTTAAAACAAAACTAAACTTTAAAAAGGCAAAAATAATAAGCCGAAAACAAATTTCATGTCTCTGAGTAGGTACGTGGTACCTTACGTTCCCGCGTCGGGGGACGCGGGAATGTGTCACAGAAGTTGATGGTAACCGACCCGTGCTTATAGTATCTAACGTTCCCGCGTCCCCCGACGCGGGAACGTAAGGTACCACGTACCTACTCAGAGACATGAAATTTGTTTTCGGCTTATTATTTTTGCCTTTTTAAAGTTTAGTTTTGTTTTAACTTTGAAGATTTTTTAAGTCGGGGGTTTTTTAAATTTTTAATTTATTGAAGACCTATTCATAGATACCCACCCCACATGTATAGGTTTGATGAAAAAAAAAATTTAGAGTTTCAGTTCTTAGTATGGGGAACCCCAAAAATTCATTATTTTTTTCTATTCTAGTGTAAAAATCGTAATGCGGTTCACAGAATACATCTACTTACCAAGTTTAAGCAGTATAGCTCTTATAGTTTCGGAGAAAAGTGACTGTGACATACGGACGGACAGACGGACAGACAGACAGACAGACATGACGAATCTATAAGGGTTCCGTTTTTTGCCATTTGGCTACGGAACCCTAAAAAGTTATACTTTTTACACATATTATACTTTTGGCGAGCTTTATACAGATCAAAAATGCAAACAAAAATCCCATGCATACACTTATCATTTATTTGAAAGTGACAGCTCTTTATTTACTTTTTCCTTTAAAATTGACACTTCTTTGTTTATATTTTTGATCTAAGTTTTTTAAATAGAGTAGCAGTGTCCCGCGGTTTTTCTCGCGTAAATCCCGATCCCGCCGGATTCTTACACACCGCAAAGAACACACTCTCCAAATTTCATGCATGTCTCTAGGACCAGCGGGCGGCTTGGACTATGCGTTGACATATAGGTACTTAGTTGAGTCAATCAGTCAGAACATTGAACTTTATTTACCTATATAAATTTTGTAACCAATTGTTGAATACTCATTGCGTCCACACCCCCAATAACATAAATTGACAAACGTTGCATCCTTTGCCGTGCAATTTTTGTATTCCTCAAAACAATTATGCACGCCAATTGTTTTGTTTTAAGGTAGGTAACGTACTTCATATGTGTACCTACCTGAATCTGATGGGAAATGGGGTAAATATTTTTTATACAGCAATCCTTGGGTAATCAGATTATACCATCTTAATATTTTAATATATTATGTTAACAATGTATGAAAAACGTTTCAACACTAGTTAAGCTTACTAATGACGTGATCACCACCGCAAACTACGACAGTTAAACTGCCGAGCTAACTTAGTTTAGTAGCGAACGACCCTCGGCTAGAATGTCGATCTTTCAAAGCGGCTCAAAAGTAATAGTATGGATAGACCCCAGGGTGAACCTACAAGTGAAATGCCCGTTAAAAAAATAAAGACAATTATTCATTCAATCCTTTGAATAAAAGAAATACCAAGGCACAGCCTACATGTATTCTTTAGTTGCCTATTTGTTTCTTTTTATAAATCAGAAAAGAAACATTGTACCTATTCCCAATAGATTTAAAGCTGGTAAGTTTCCGATCGTCGACTTACGTGGTATAAATAAATAGGTTGGGGCGCAATGGACGGCTCACGAGGGCTATTAATCACGCGCGCTGACCACCTGTGACTGCAGTCTTACATAGAACAATACCGCGATACCAATTAGATATCAAACGAGTAAAACAAATTGCTGTAGCTATGTTGTTGTAACTCTGGGAATATCTTAGAGAAAGTAGTAAAATTGTACGGTCGATTATTAGAATACTAAGTAGGAAATGAAATTAATACTCTACAGTATTTGAATGTTTTTAGGTTGTAATGGAAACGGTGTTTGTCTTTAATTACATGTTAAACGTACCTATAGTCCCCGATTTGGTTTAGACATCAATTTTAATGTGTCCCTACCGGAATAAAGTTGCAATGAAATGCTTCTGTATTGATTTCCTTTGACGCCCCGCACGCCTTCGAATGATTGCTTAGGCGGATGCAATTTCGCGAAACAGAGTGTAACTAATATACCTAATATACACGCCACCTTAGTAATGAGGAAAACTAAAGTAAAGAATTAAGTCTACTTACATTCGCTTTTCAGAATTTCCTTACACAAACCTACGTGTAATCCAAAGTAAGCAGCAGTAGCTCGAATTTACAGGTAGCGTCCACCTGGTGAGTACATCTTGAAAGGTCCTTTGTGTCCATTTGCATTTCTGCAGCTGCAGCGCGCAGACGCTCGTAAATAATCCTTTGGACCTGAAAAACGTTTCAGTGGATCCAATAAAATACGTATCCGCAGAGTCTACGCCGCAGCGAGCTCGTTACCACGGCTAGACGATTTATTGAGATTTGAACACTGAAATATTTTATTTTAGGTAGCCCGTTTTAAACTCTTTTATGATGTATTAAAAGCTTTACCTGCCTATCTTACAACCCGTTTGACCATTCACAACCGAGCCACCGTTTTATTCATGCTTCACACCCCGTTCAAAGGATCTTTATTCTCCGACCGCTTAAACAAAGAGTAATTTTTCCAACACAAAAGTTTGTTAATTTACAACAGGATTGAATTAATTTCAAGAAATCTTATGAACAAACTTCCGTTGTTTATTATTACCTGGGATTCTTGGTTTTCATTTAGTTTGTGTTGAAACTGGAGTAAGGGTCTAGCTAGACTTATAATTAACGTCTACCTATAACTAAAATTATTTAAAAGGGGTATTTTACAAAGGTATTATTTAAAATCAATATCGATTTTTCCTCACTTTTCTTGATTCTGATATAAAATTAAACTCAGTTTTCGATTTTGATCAAGTTGCTTATATGTATAACAAAACCAATTTAAAGTGATTTGAAACAATTTAGCTATATATGTAGGTACTTATAATGAAAAACACTAAACGAGGAGTAAGGTTGGAGTAGTGAGAACATGCTTTGTCTTTTTCCGTGACAAGAACTTTCAAAGTTGACAGACAGAAACAAAAAGTAGTAAACTTATTCCGACCCCACGTTTATTATTAAGGCTATGTAAAACGGAATAGGGTTTAAAATATAAACATGTTAGTTTAAAATCCTATATCGACATAACAGGCCCGGAAACGGACCGCGTACATTTAATATTATTTTAACAAAACGCTAATTAAAAACTTTGTTGTTTTATCACAGCAGAAAAAGTTTACGCGGAAAAACCGCTTTGATAGTATTTTGCTATAATATTTATGAATTTAATAAAGATTTTATTTTTCAAATATTCACCCAACTTATTTGAAATATTTATTTTTAATACTTCACGCTCTGCTCCTTTGCCAAGGAATTTGAACCTTTTATAAAAGCATGTTATTTTGGCCTGACATTTTTAATGTTTTAGCTTATTAGTGAACCAATAATTTTATAA
The DNA here is from genome assembly GCA_958496205.1 of Idaea biselata. Lineage (NCBI taxonomy): Eukaryota > Metazoa > Arthropoda > Insecta > Lepidoptera > Geometridae > Idaea > Idaea biselata. Next base: position 7,141,006 of record OY292400.1, on the reverse strand, counting down.
AATTAATTATGTCGACGCCAGGAGTAACTACTAATTGTGTTTGGCGTCATTATTATTAAATTTTATCAGAATCATTGAAATATTTAAATCGTATTTTCACCAAACATATTCTATATATTTTTGTTAGTACATTCATAATAGCTGCCTACACACTAGATGGATTAGTCTGGCGCGGACAAGTACAACAACGAACAAACCACAGATCGAGTTCGGGGTTGTGTCCGCCTTATAACTCCTTCTAACGTGTAGGCGGCGCTAGTTGCAAGCTTGTGAACCAAGTACAGACTATGTTTTTTTTTGTTACATACAATACATGCAACGGTTATGGTAAAAGCTCGCTAGTGAGTACCAGACTTTAATCTACATATTTCTTATCATGTAAAGGCTTAATACATTTTAGGTTCATTAACCCTCTATATACTGCAGGAATTATAAAGGAAAAAAAATGAAAATTATTAAATTAAGTTATTACAGTTTTATCGGTGACCCTCACACTACACTTTTATCTGTTTTGTGAAGTGTCAGAAAAACGATTTACAGTTTGTATTAACAGAAGAGCTAATGGCATCGAATAAAAATTAAATTGAGAAAGTTAACTCTTTCGAAATCCTTTACAAAGCCGCAGAATTTTAAAATACAATGAGGCGAACAATTATTAGATGTATAATTATAATACAAAACGTGCAACCCATTCTGCTATGCTTAATCTTCATTATGAATGTGAAATTCGTTCGTGGCCTGAGGCTCTCGCGTTTCATGTGACATGAAACACAATGTAGTAAAGATAAGGTGGCCCTTTCCAAGTCACTGAATCTATTGTCAATCTCATACGCAGCTTGCCATGTTAGAAGGAGAATCGTGATAGGTAAATCTTCAAAGAAACTGCTCTGACCCGAACTTGTAACTGTTCAGGCTCTTTGACATATTGTTAAATGATGGAAATGTGTGTTTTCTTTGAATAGATATTCGAGGTTTTTCTATTAAGTTAACTGAGTGACTGACAGCAATGTTTTTTTTATAAGTACCACTATCGATTATTTACTACTGCACAGTAGGTACACACTTTACGCCGGGTGCAAATATGTATGCTTAAAAATAAATATTTGTTTCTGCTCTGGGCGTTTTCTATGTACCTATCATACAGGTACTTTTTTTTTGTAAACACATGTGTTTACAAAAAAAAAGTCAAATATGTAGTTACCTACCTATATCTATTGTCTAGAATCCATAGTACAAGCCTAGCGCTTAGCTTGGGGCTAGATTGCGCCCCAAACACAGCACTAGTTTGGGGTGCAATCTGATGTGTGTGCATCGTGCAAAATTTATTTAATTTATTTTTAAATATTACCTACCTAAGTACGATAAGTACGATTTTTCTTTTACTTTGTGGATTCACAGAAATATGTATTCTGATTGCTATTTATCCGCGCATGTCTTTCACACACTTGCGTTTGTACTGGACCAATCGAGCTCATCGCTGGAAACAATAAAGTTTCACTCGACTATAAAACTGACGGGTAAAATAAAAATTAGAGGGTATAGTTCTTCTTTAGTGAAAATAGCTTCCTTTAGATAGAGAAAACGTATAATGGAATGCAATAACTCTTGACCGGGTGTGCGAAGAAATAACACAGTGTCATATTTCACAACCCTCCAACATTTTTATAAAAGCGGACCATCTGCTTTTGACCCCTCATTCTTTTTGTTTCACGAATTATTTCTGTATAAGTAAAATATTAGGTATCAGCGGGGTTGCCAATAAGATTTTCGAGCACGTTTCACTTCGGTTCTTTCTAAAGTACAATCATTTTTGCACAATATTTTTTTTAAATAAATTTGTGTAATTATTTTGTCAACTCCAAGTAACAACACAATGGAAAATAGGAGTTCGTACCTCTGTTATTATTACCAAACTGTTTTATTTAGATATTGCAATATGTCGTGGAAAAATTAAATTTTATTGCTCAAAACTTCATAGGATATAATGTGTAGATTATATTATTAGAATACCTACTAAATAATGTATGTATTAAATATCATGAACGCTCGTTTATTTAACAGTGTTACATAGTCGTATTTTGTATGTTAACAGATCTATTTAACCCTCGAGAGGACATTTACCACAATCTGCATACCTATCTACTTCGTCCAGCACCCATTTTGTCAGTTCTATTGAGTTAGCTACGGACGGAGCCGTTCAGGCGCTATTTTCGAATCATTTTAATTTGAAACATTTTCATTGCACGAATGAAAACGTAACGTCGTTGTAAATATTTGCATTTTGGAATTTTGCAGCTCAATTTAATCCCGATTTATTTGGTTGCAGGGTAATTGATGATACGTCAGCAGTGTTACGTTACCTATTTTAATGACTTTGCAGTAGATAGGTACTACGACAATTTTGCTTCACAAAGAATGGTTTTAGGTACTAAAATAGTAGGTAGGTACCTATATTTATGACGACAAAGGAAAATCTCAATATAGGTGCAAATGCTGCTTGTGTAGGTACATAAAAACTTCTGGGGGTGAACGTGTAAAGAATAAGTCACTGCCACCAAGGGTGACTGCGGTCATTTCGCTAAACGAAGATCAGAATCGCAAGCTGTTAGCATAGAGATTGCGATCGAATGAAAGCCGCCCCAAGTATTCCATCCCGAAATCGAGGGGTTCAGAATATTGTGGCCACCCGATACAGCCCTTTTTGACTCCACCGACATTCCACCAGCACTAAGCCGCCCTTTGATTTTCTTTACGGTTTAAAATACCTCCCGCATTTTATAAAATTTACATATAAGTGGGCAAACGCTCATGTCCCAGTCTACCTACCTGGTTTTTATTTCACTCTGTTCAGTGGCTTGAATTATTAGTCTGTCGTATGATAAAGTGACCGTAACTTCAATCCATTCAAACTACACAATGGAAATACCACATTTTACCGAGAAAAAAAAAGTGTTCAACCATCGAAATGTTCCCATTTATCGATTGTTTTGTATTGATGGAAATTTTCTTTTGATTGATTTGATCGATGAGTTCTTGGCCATTAGAGCTTTTAAAAGTTGTCGTTTGATTTCATTCACAGCAATCATGGCGTTTTTCTTTGAAAGTCTTTAATAGAAGGAACCCATTAATCATAAAAATGCGGTGTGTTTTTTTTTGTATTTGTTTTATTTATCAAACTAGAGCTGATTGTTTGCGACGGGAACGTGATGTAGCGTGAGTAGCAATTGGAGAAAACGCAAATTAGTTTAGCGGAGTGGTTTCGTATTTTTTCCATTCGATGGAGTCGGAAATCTGATTGTAGATACGAGATTGGGCGCAGTCGCGTTTTGCGATGGCTGAGGCGTTGAGGTTGCAGAAGGTACCAATATATTTCCTGACGGTTGAACGGTCAGGTAATTGTGGCTGAAACTTATCTCAAGGGGTGGACGTGAGCGGAATATCAAAAAGTTAGCAGCTCTTGCGCAAATTGCGAACCGTGTTACTCTTGCATCATAATCAAAGGTACTCTATTAGAGATTCGATTTAATTATAGAATAAGTACTAGTATAGTTGTGCTAAACCGCATCGGTTTCGTAGAACTGAACTCAATCTAAACTTTGCAGGTGAATCTGTATGCAAGGATTACACTAATTATGACTTACTATCAGTAGTTTTGAGGAGCTCACAGGCTAAGCTGCACCTGCCTAGGCCTTTACTTGGATTGGTGACTGGTATTTTTAGGCAAAAAATCCTCGAGCTCCTCCGTGCTTCAGAAGACACGTTAAGTAGTTGCCTCTGATAGTAGTCATTAGGTCAAGTTAGAGGCCTTAGGGCGACCTGAAGAATTTATCACTAGATGAGCCACTCTACTACACCAAAGGAAGAAGAAGTACTTTTGAGATAATAGCTCAAATTCTAACAAAATCAAAATCAAAGTACGTTTATTCATTCGGATATTAGCAAGATATCTCTTTGAAATGTCAGTTTTTATGTTTAATCTACTGTGTCTTCGGAACGTGACCTCCAATGAGAAGAAAACACAAGAAACTCATGGGGTTTTTTTTTGTATATTTTTTTTGCAGTAATCATGTAATTTACATTGTCGCATATAACAACCCAATAAGTGGTATCTGAGGGCCTCTGTGGCACATCGGGAAATACCCAGCTGCTACGCAAAAGGTTGTGGGTTCATTTATGATAGCCATAAACAATTGTCTCCGGTTCTGGGTGTTTACCAAATTATGTATTATTTGTATTTATTTACAAAGAAAAAAGTATGATATGTAATATTTTTATACCATTGTACCATTTGTATATTGCACCCTTTGAACAAACCTAAGTGATCATGCTTCATCTAATAAGCAATTATTACTTAGTTTGGGTCTAAATTGCTATGTGTGCAACGTCGTGCAATATTTATATTTATGTATTTAGCAAGAACACGTTAAGAGGAGTATATACGCCAACGACCTTGAAACTGAAAATCCTTGTCGGGCTCATCGAAAATTGTTGATTATTTCATGACGGAACGTCGTAGAACTTTTTTTTGTGCACAGATTGTAGGTGACATTGTTTCCTACATTTTGGTGTAGTTTTAAGACAAGAACCTCCTATTGGTGCAAAGCCTATCCAAATTTTAGACAGAAAATGTCTGATTTGGCTAAAATGTCGATAGGCTTCAATACGTTTCGACATATTTTTATGGAAACTGCACTAAAATATCGGAAACAATGTCGCCTACAATCTGTACACAAAAAAAAGTTCTACGACATTCCGTCATGAAATAATCAACAATTTTCGATGCGCCCGACATGGATTTTCAGCTTTTCAGAATAGGGCCCTTAATTTTTTGTGCTAGCTCAAGTGAAACAGAGTTCAAAACGAGAATCAAAGGTCGCGAAACTGTTGGCAGGATCACACTGACGTAGACTTTATCCGAGTTATTTGCTCTAAAGCGCGCTCATTAGCTAAATGACCGGTGCTTTATTGGGAGAGTAATCAAAAGTAGGAAAGTAAAGAGTACGTACACCCTTAGATGAAAACAAAAATAGTAGATACGGTATATTCTAACATTGCGTATTCGAAAAATGAGCTAGAAACACCTACATGAATTTTTATAAAATTATTGTGTACTAGCTGACCCGACAGACGTTGTCCTGTCGTTTAATATAAAAAAATAAAATTTATCAAAATCGGTTTAGCATTTTTTCTTTCATAAGAACCTTCTCCTGACAATAGCGCTCACAACAAAAAAATAATTATCGAAATATGTGTAAAAGTTTAAGTGTGATGCCGTGACCAAGGGAAATAGGGATTGATTTTTATATAATAGAAGATAAGAAGAAGAAGAAGATAAAAACATTTGTCTTTAAGAATGATTCGGACATTTATAAAATGAGCAAAAAGGCATTCTGATGGATTTCAAAAAGATAATCGCAGTGTGACGCGGCAACGGTTCGACATACAACTGAGGCTAGTGCGTCAGTTAGACGCAGTTTTATCGTCTCATTTTCCGAAACTAGGTAACGTATCTGCTGTTTTTTGTTTTCATCTAAGCATACACCCCATACATTTCTCGGAATTCGTACTACCTTGTTCGTGGCGTGTTTTACTGAGATTGCTGTCTTTAAATCAACTTGTTGTGTGCTTTAGAAATTAATTCAGCGAGAGAATTACTTCGTCGTATTTACACAAAGAAATATTGTTGAGAAAAAGGATATGAGGGTCAAACTAATAAGTATTTTGCTGGGACCTGTATTCAACAATATGAAAAGTCTTTGTTCTCACATTTTCTACATATATAAAAGAAAGTCGTGTTCGTTCATTGTTAGTTACACTATTTATAACTCAAGAACAGCCGAACCGATTTGGCTGAAAATTTGTGGGAAGTACCTACCTAGCTTAGAACCTGAAGACATAGGATACTTTTTTCCTCTAAGGCAGAACAAAGTTCGCCGAGTCGGCTAGTATATATAAAAAGAAAGTCGTGTTAGTTACACTATTCATAAGTCAATAACGACTGAACCGATATAGCTGAAAATTTGTGGGGAGGTGGCTTATGCTACTTAGAATACTTTTTTTTGCCTCAAAGGCGAAACAAAGTTCGCCGGGTCAGTTTATAACGTTATAAGATCGACCAGTTTCAGTGTACCAAGTTTGTAGGCAAAGTAGGTACACTACTTGTTATTTACCTATCTACTAAATAACAAGCCACATTTAACAAAATATATGAATAGAAAGATAACATAAAGACATGTTTAATCTGTAAGTAAGTCGTATTAGACGATACAACGCAGTATTATATGTAGCTACTACGACGATGAGTGCGGCTTTAAGCACCTAAGTTAGAAACTGCCCTCAAACGACGGCAGCGAACCCAGCTCGATTGCACCGATATACAACGTATAATATCACCCTGATATCCCAATTAAAATTATTACTCAAATAAATTTAATACGACGAGGGTACAGGATCCTCATAAATGTAAAAGTGCTGTACACGAAATACTTTGCGCCTCGTAAAAAGTTTTTGTTGCCTTTAACATTACCATCAACTCCTAAAACCTTAATTAAAACTGTACGAAAATCTGAAACATTTACAGCCGGTAGCGAATATTATGTGGCCATTTGAAAAATATTCTTATTTAATGACAATTGTATTTCTATATGGCGGCTTTTGTGGCTTTTTGTTCAACACGTAGATAAATCTGTAGTTGATCATCACTAGAAAACAATAGGTACTTACATACTTACCTACTCTATTTCAGAAACTTAGATCAAAAATGTAAACAAAAACCCCATACATTTATTTAAAAGTGACAGCTCTTTATTTACTCTTAAGAGGATAGTCTCCATTCTCTTTCTCCATACAAACGTAGTTTACATTTTTGTCCCTGGATAATGACATTAGAGCAAATATGTTTATGCCATAAAACTTATATATGTCATGACTATGCATCTACTTTTTTATTTTTTTCATTTTTTCATTTTATTATTTTTTATTATTATTTTAATTAGAAAATAAAAAAAAATAAAAAGATAGATGTATTGTCATGACAGATATAGGTTTTATGGGATAAACATATTTGCTCTAATGTCTTCATCCAGGGAGGAAAATTTAAACTACGTTTGTATGGAGAAAGAGAATGGAGACTATCCTCCTAAGTTTCTGAAATAGATGGTAAATTCGTTAACTATGAATATGTGCAAGTTTGTTTTTAGCCGTTTAACCGCCGAAAATGGTTCCTATTTTGATTTAATATTGAGATTTTTTGACTTATATTTCGATTTATATTTATTTAATTTATAATTATTAAGCAGTGTAATTTACAAGGTAAAGCATATTGGGACGCAATAGAAACAAAACCGATATACGCTTATATCCTGACAGCTGAGCTCTTAGGTGATTGTGGCGGAACTTTTATCGGATGTCGAACGTGAGCAAAATGGCGATTCCCGCGAGCTCACCTGAACATGCACATAAAATCACTATCTCAAGAAGAGACAACTTTTAATGCATAGAGGTACCTTAAGGGCCCTATTCTGAAAAACTGAAAATCCATGTCGGGCGCATCGAAAATTGTTGATTATTTCATGACGGAATGTCGAAGAACTTTTTTTTGTGTACAGATTGTAGGCGACATTGTTTCCGATATTTTAGTGCAGTTTCCATACAAATATGTCTAAACGTATTGAAGCCTATCGACATTTTAGCCAAATCAGACATTTTTTGTCTAAAATTTGGATAGGCTTTGCACCAATAGGAGGTTCTTGTCTTAAAACTACACCAAAATGTAGGAAATATATCACCTACAATCTGTGCACAAAAAAAAGTTCTTCGACATTCCGTCATGAAATAATCAACAATTTTCGATGAGCCCGACAGGGATTTTCAGTTTCAAGGGCGTTAACGTTGTTACTCCTCTTAATAAGAGAGTAAAATCTTGACAACTTACAATTAACTCATTATTTATTAGAAATATTTTACAAGGAGAAAAAAATCGTCTAAAATTCTGCCATGACAGGTCTCGAACTTGTGCCCCACGCTTGCCGGGCGAGTGCGCTACGACTACGCCATACTGGTGGTGGTACCCCACGTGACATGGTAAATTTACGATAATGCTTCTTCCATGTTTTTGTTTACCGCATCATTATTTATTAACAAAGATGTTTTTTAATATTGTTATACCTACATTTATTATTATTAGGTACATTACATTTGACTTATGTAAGTTCTATTTTTTCAGGTGCTAACTGAAAACTTTAGTTTGCCGATAGTTAAATATTGCCTGTTATGGGTAAGTTATTAGTACTTATATATGGCTAGTTATAAGATCTTTGTGTACATAATTTAGCAATACATATTTATTTTTTTGATTCTATATTTAATACATATTGGATGTAAAACCACGCAAAAGAAACTCAAGCGAAAATTAAATAACATAATTTGTCACTTTACAAGTAGAACGAATATGGTGATCAATTAATATTCAAAACTTTTTATCGATACTGTAATCCCCTAAAAAGTTAGGAAACAAATTAATAATAAAAAGTTTGAGTGACGAAATAAAATTTCCATCAATTTTAATTTGGAGTGTTGTCAATTCTGGAAGTACGTACCTATATATTGTGAAAAGAGCGAGATATTCCTCGTAGTCCGGTTCTGGTGATTAAATCACATCGGGTCTTGCTAACATCAAATTCCCTGGGGTTCGGTGCACCAGACCTCTGAAATTGGAATTCCTCATGATCCAACGCACGCACAATCGAAGTGAAAACAAAAGACGATCGAATCAGCTGTCACCTGTCATCTGTCACATTTTGTTTCAATCGTCTTTTGTTTCTATTGCGATCATGTTTTGTATTTATTTATTGAGAACAATATATTGTACACTAGCTGGATCCCGCGTTTTTTCCGCATATCTCTTTTTAAACTTACACGATTTCCGTCCATTATTATTATATGACACGGGTCTATACCGCGTTATAGATAATCATTGTTTTTGTTTTTATTAACGTCGAGGTAAATTAAAAACAATGATTATCCATAACGCGATCTAGACCTAGACTAGACGTAGATCTAGACGTGTCTAATAATGATGGTTTATCCGCATATGTCCAGATCCCGTGGAAATTTCCAAAAATCCTTTCTTATCGTATGCCTACATCACATAAATAACACACTCTCCAAATTTCAACTCTCTCTCATTTGTATTTTGGTGTGTATCAATAAAGAATTAATCTATCTATCTCTCTACTATTATTGGCTGTGCATTGATTAGTCAGTCAGTCAGTCAGGATAAAGCATTTTATAGATATGGTTAAGTAGGTAAGTAGGTACACATTCTAATCAATTTTTTTTAGAAGGTTGGACTTTAGGACCGGACTGCGAAGTCTGCCGCGACGTATCATTGGAATAGGACCTTAAAAACTCCCCAAAAGAGCAGGTAATTTGTAACTTGTTATCGGAAATTGGTTTATTAAAATGGTTTATTATCAAAGTGCCCACTTTAACGAGACGAATCACTGTATCATCAATTAAGCACAGCTCTACCTAGTATAATTAATTAACTCAGTTTATTGATGCGATGCTGATGCCCCTTCTGATTTCGATGTCCATCTAAAAATTAAATCCATTACTCAATGAATAAATAATTTTACTGGAACAAGACATTCCCATTAACCACCATCAATAATAAGCTAGGTTGATAGGTATTTCCAATATTAATTTCGGCTAGGTATAATATTTCATACGAACCCGTAATTATTTTCAGAAAATGAATTAATTAATTTATCTTTAATAATGATGTACGAGTAAAGTAGGTTACTGATAATTAATAATCTACTTTAAAACTGAATTTATTGTTTTATCGACTTTATTGAGTATTGTATTGACCTATAAAGTCAGAGAAAATCTAGAAATTCTACATCTCTAAATAGCTTTTAGCTTCCCATACCAAAACATGGAGTTTTACTTTAATGGCGCGTCATTTTATACCATAAACTGTATAAGCTTCATGGGTAATAAAACAAACAATTGAATTAAAATGTAGCAATAACCAAATCCTAAAGGTGCTTTAGGGATTCTGATTAGTATTTATTTAGTAGGTATTTTGATTATGGAATTGTCAATCAATTTGGTAAATAAATTTCATACTGGATTCCAAGTCTGCTCTTACAATCGTAGCTCGATAGAGTGTCGATAAAATAGTAATTGTCACATTTGACTTGTATTTGATACATTTGGCAAACAAATGTGGACAAATTGTCATTTTTGGCGTGTATTTGCCGCATTTGGTAGTCACTATTGTGAGAGTAGACTTGGGACCCTGGTGTTTCGCAGTAGGTACAAGCGAGAGAAACCACTATGAAAGTGTTCGTTCATTACAACCTGGTATTCTGAAGAATAGAAATAAAATGTGTTCTCTGCGTCTAGAGAACGATAAAATATTGGCTTCATATCTCGCATCCAATCGTTTTGTCACATTCATTCTCGTTACAAAGGTATGAACATGAAACTAAGCAATACTTTATCTTGAGTTCTATTATACTGTGACTGAAACGCATCGTGTCCTAATCGGGTATTAGAAAATACGTAGGTAAAACGAAAGAAAACGTTTTTTTAATTGTAGACTACGATGACTGACTTTGGGTCATCTTCCGAAAACAAAACGTCAGTTTATAGTCTGAAATTAAAAGAGATAGGTACATGCTTGTCTATGGATTTAAGTTAAGGACATACCTATTTATAAATTGGAATTCTATATGTATACTCGTAGATCCTACACCTAACAATGTCCCGGGCACTACAGCGCCATAAATAGCATGGGTTTTTTTTTAGGTAAATTATCTTAGTAAAAAATAAAAAATAAAATAGATGAGAAGGCCAATAATTATTTACTCGTAGATAAACAAGTATAGAATGTACCTAGTAGATTCTGCAGAAGATGCTAAAAAGAAATCAGGTATAATCCTTTTACCCAAAATTTAAAAGGCCTTGAATGTTAAGTACCGCTCGGCCACTATGTATTGTTAAAGAGAAGAGGAAAATCTCTGTAAATCTCAAGTAGAACGCTACGGCTGATGCAGTGCTGCGGGTAACTCGAGTGAGACGTAGGTAAGTTAGATCGCCTCCGAGCCCAACATATCTGTAATGGCCACTCGAGCTATCTGCTCAACCGTTATTCTCAACAAATCTCCATCACATACAGTGGCTAACTGACGATCAATCAATACTGCAATGGCGTTTTGTTTTATTTCCATTTCGAATTTGTTTACAGCACTGTTTTTAGTGCAACGATGACCGCTTTGCAACAGTAACTGCTGTATTATGTTTGTAATTAAAATCTAATGAGACTGTGACAATCGGTGCAATCGTGTAAAAAGTTATTTGATTTTAAATAAAGGTTCAATGTATGGTTTTATTAATATTAAATTGAATGTTTGATTATTATAATATTAAAATAAGTTTCAGTGACATACGGACGGACAGACAGCCATGATGAATGGTTCCGTTTTTTGCTATTTGGCTACGGAACCCTAAAAAAAACAAACTTTGGTTGTAATTACATATTTACCCGGTTTCCGGACGTTTTGACTATGTTACAATAAGACTTGGTAGCGAGGAGACTGAATTGCAATCACACGAGGAATTGCAATTCAGAAGCCAATCTTTTATGTTGTTACTGTATTTGCTAAATTATATCCAAAGACACGGAATTACCTACGTTTTAAACCAAACAGTTTCTTTATTGTATGACTGTTTTCAAGAACTGAGATATAATAATAACCCCATCACACCACGTGAATGGGAATTATTAAATTATTTCAGTCCGTACGTAGGTGTGTTCAAATCCGCTTAAACCTCAGTGGTTTATTTATACTAAATATATACCTTGTTATTTATTTGTGTTTATAAATAGATACCTACTAGTAAATCCACTTAAAAAAATGCTTTTTATTTAATGTACCTAAATATATCTATACAACTTACTATATGTATCCACTAACAAAAGCTGCCCTGCTTCTTTATTTAATTGCTTTAGCTTTTGTTTGTTTTTATTTTTTTTAGTTAAAACTTTGATAGATTAAAAATACTATTATTAAGAAGCTAACGTTTTTTGCTTTGTACAGGTAATACACAATTACGAGTACCTAATTAATTAATACATTCTCACATAAAATCTTAATTAACGAAGAGGAAAAGTTCCTCGCTGCCTCATGATACCTATTTCGTAGAAAGTGCATTAAAACATATCAAATTTAAGGTAGGTATAATATTAATAAGCTCAAAATACACGGCCGACACAGACACTGCAACTTTACGTATACATACAGCCCACACCTACAGCAGCATTATAAAGAACTTCGTGCTTGTGTGCTGAAGGTGTGGTCTCTATAGGTAAAGTATTAGTGTCGCCCGTGTATTTTAAGCTTATGGAAGGAGTCATGTAACTAGATAGATAGATTAAGACTTTATTTACACAACAAACAAACACAATTAGAATAGGTACCTACATCGAAAGTTAGACAAATACACAGTAAAAACGTTGCACAAATTGGCAACCTTATGTCTAAAAGCGATTTCATCCAGGCAACCTTTGTATGGAAAGGGTTCTTTTTGAAATTTGCAGAAGATCGTGCGAAGTGGAGATGTAAAAGTAGGAAAGCGGACCCCGGGCTCTCGAGAGAGATGCAACCGGGAACAACGCTCGGATGATGATGATGAACCTTTGTATGGAAAGGGTCCGTAGATTTGTGTGGTAAGCATAGAGTAAGTGAGATACAGAATAGTAACATTATATAAATAGGGGATGCAAATTAATATTAAAAATATACCTACTACAATATTTTATTTATATATTATTACTAGCTGACCCGGCAAACGTTGTTTTGCCTTATAAATTATAGATAGTAGCCGATTCTCAGACCTACTGAATACGCATATAAAATTTGGTAAAAATCGATAAAGCCGTTTCGGAGGAGTACGGTAACTGACATTGTGACATGGAAATTTTATATATTAGAAGATTTAGTGAAATAGATAATAATATGTACGAGTACCTCTGATTTACCTGCAGTTACCTCGTGACGTCGCCCACGAAATTATCCGTTAATCCTTATAAGCTCCCGTAATAAAACTGGTTAATCCGAAATTAAGTTAACGCACATAATAAGAAAATACAGGTAAAAGAAGAATTACCTGTTACAAATTGCTGAGATGGGACAAATATTTGCCGCTTAGTGAACAGGTATTTTCCTCATTCTAGGAAAGTGCCTGTCACATCATGACCCTTATAAAGTTTAACAAGTTGAATTTTGAACTTTAGGTTTCATTTTACATACATATTTAGGTTCTTTGTTTTGAAGACTGAATCCTGCCTGAATAAAAGACTTAAAAACATTTATTAAATTAGATTTTTTCGTCTTTTATTCAGGGTTGAAAGCGCGAAAAACAAAATTCTTCTACAAAGAAAAACATTGCGGTTGCAGGTCATTTTGTGTTTGTCCTATAAGGCTCAAATTGCCTAACAGTGAAGCTTCGACTCTACGCTAAAATATGAATTGAAGCATTTTTTTTTTTTTAAACATAACCTCATCATCATCATTTTAGTTGTAAGAAGTCCACTGCAGCACATAAGCCTCCCTCATAGATCTCCAGATGCTTCGGTCATAAGCGGCCTGCATCCACCGTGAACCCGCGACCTTAACCAAGTCGTCCGTCCATCTCGTTGGTGGACGTCCAACGCTGCACTTTCCGATCCGCGGTCTCCATTCGAGAACTTTTCGGCCCCAACGACCATCTGCTCTCCGTGCTATATGTCCTGCCCACTGCCATTTCAAAGAGCTAATCCGTTTGGCTATGTCGGTGACCCTCGTTCTTCTACGTATCATAACATAACCTACCTAATTCTCTATAAAAAATCAAAAGTATTATCTAAAATACAAAGAACAGAACAAAGATATATTTTCTTTAAAAATAGCAGCGAAGATTCATGCGGGATTAAGTGGGTTCGTTAGAATAGTGTAGAAGGGAGGGCGGCGAGGTGAATAATTGCTCCAATCACTGTCAGCCGAGTGAGCCGCGATCAAGTCGAAACGGAAACCCGGAACCGGAAACACATACGATCGGTATATTTGTACAATGTCACATTTATTCTCAACCAAATAACGTCTATATACCGGGTGGTGGAGTTTATGCGACAGCTGCTTATATATTAGTGAATAATTGCTCCAATCACTGTCAGGCCGAGTGAGCCGCGATCAAGTCGAAACGGAAACCTGGAACCGGAAACACATACGATCGGTATATTTGTACAATGTCACATTTATTCTCAACCAAATAACGTCTATATACCGGGTGGTGGAGTTTATGCGACAGCTGCTTATATATTAGTGAATAATTGCTCCAATCACTGTCAGCCGAGTGAGCCGCGATCAAGTCGAAACGGAAACCCGGAACCGGAAACACATACGATCGGTATATTTGTACAATGTCACATTTATTCTCAACCAAATAACATCTATATACCGGGTGTTGGAGTTTATTGGACAGCTGCTTATATATTATGTTGTTCTGCACGTCCAGGCAAACAACTTTTTGCCTTTGTTTTTTAATTCTAACTTTATTTTCACAGATGTTGAGGTAATGTTTTACTGAAAAACAGCTGTTTTTTTTAAATAAGGCCAATTTAATGTAGTAGTCTAAATTCAATAAAGGGACAATTAAGGGTCAATGACCTCCAACAATAGTTTTTTTTTTTTAAATAAAGTCAATTTAATGTTTAGATTGTAGTAGTCTAAATTAGATGAAGGGACAATTAAGGGTCAATGACCTCCAACACTGAGAAACATCTGATCCAAATTTTCGGAAAGCTTCGAGTTTCCAAAAGTCAAGGTACAAAAAGTTGTTCGCCTAGACGTGTAGACCAACGTTTATAAGCAGCTCCAATACCCCGTTTATAGACACCGCCAACTAAAACAAGTAAGTTTTAACAGTTTTTCAAAGCAGTGAATTTCACTATGTTCAGCTATGTAGCTGGCATAGTTTGCGGTGGACGCAGTATGAATAACAGGCTCGACTATGCGGATCTAACCTAAACTAGCTTAGTTTAGTCAGTAGCGGTGGACGTTTTGGTTTAAATATAAACTTCGTTTTTTTAATTGTAGAATATGATTTGACACATCTCCCTAAAAAAAAAAATGTCAAATACAAATAGTAAATACTACGATCTAATCGTCTGAAGTAAAAAAATCATGTATTGGACCTACATGCAACTTTAAAGATTGCTTATTTTGATAATTCTAATATTAGAAAAATCGAACAACGCTATCAATCAAAAATTAGGTAAGCGCGAGGGTTGTGCCACGGGCCACGCGCAGTGTTGGGGTTTCGTTTATTTTTAACTTAACTCATTAATTTAAAAATGTTGTTTAGCTCGGATAATTTTCGTTGTTACTTCGTTACATATTACTACGGTGATTACATATCGCGTACAGTCATTTGGTCGGTAGAGAGGGACACGTGATTTCGAAAATAAGCCCTTTAAAGCTCAATTTATTTCCAAAATGGACCCCTAAATGGAAAACTCTTTCCCATTTTACACTCTTAGAGATAACAGGTAAATAAGTATAATTAGGTAGGTGTGTATTAACTTTCATTATTTTAGGCCCGTATTTTAGTATTTTAACATACCTACTATGTTGCGCACTCAATCAAGATGCGGGCCTATATACTCTAAAATTACTGGTGTTTCTTTTTAAAATACTTACTAACTCATAGAGTCTGATGGGTTTCTTGTTTACTACGGAACCCTAAAATCAAAGATTAACTAGATACCTAAACCAGATAAGTAATCGGCTCAGTGTTTTTATTCCACTCCGCCGTCAGCAACCGAAATAGAACACACAGCTTTCCCTTTAATTCTCTCGGGCCGCACAAAAACATTATTCTAATCGAAAATTACTAACATAATGTTGTTACAATAAGTCAATTAATAAGTAAGACCGAGCTCGGGCTAATGTGATAGCGTACATTTATCTTGTTGCGAACTAACTACGGATACACGGGTGCAGGAGTCAGGCTGTTTTTATGGGCCAAACTTCCCGACACAATGCCTTGGAATGTGCGAAGTAAACACTTAACTGCAGGTTTACTTGTAGTAATGCAGTGCAAGTTTTGCCGCACGCTCGACCACAGCGAACTGAGACCGGCCAAAGTTTTATAGTTGCAGTTTTAATGTAGACCTTGCCAGCTCCCTCGCTTCGGTGACGCGCTCAGGAGATGTGACACCGTCGCGTGAATCGAATTGCATTTTGTCAACATTTTCGTGAGAGCTTCGTAACCGCCCTACACGAAATTAGTTTGCGAATGCAAATAGTCATACAGTTACGAGGCCGCAGAGATTTGAATTAAATCGGGTGCATAGAATGATTTTAAAACACCTTAGAATAAATATCAAATGTTCACGTAACGGCTGGTGAGTCAGGAAAGTTGGAAAGTAAATGGTATTAGCATCGTCTAATCACTACCCGGGGAGCACTCCGTCTAGTGCTCTGAACCGAGTACAAGCGTTTGGAGTCATTCCCGTATACTTGCTTGCCCGTTCTGGGAGCTTTCTTGAATGCAAATAAGCATTAGGAACGCCTTTACAACACTGAAACGCTCTTTATTGGGCCTGCTCGGGCATATAAACTGGCGTGGTTGAACGTTCATTCCCGACGCACCACCCCGCGCGAACACGCCTCCGTGGTTCTAATAATGAAATGGGATCTTTAAAAAACTCTGATGGGACAAAACCTTATCAGAGAATAAGTACAAAAATCAAGAAATGCAAATTCAACGGGAACGACGAACTTAAGCGGAGCTGTAAATGTAATTAGATTTTCAAGTTTACAAAGACAAGAGCGCTCAGGTTGTTAGATTTACTGCTGGCTGACCCACCTCCCCCAGGAGAAGGATAAATGAGATGTTGCGAGGTAGCGATACTAATTATCCTATAGGTAGACGCGTAACGCCGTCCACGTTTGTTCTAAATCTTGTTAGCGGTCGGCGGTGCAATTGTGATAAATGCACTTGCTACGAAAATTCAGCGTCGCTCGTACAATAAAGTTTAATGTTAATTTATGTATTTGACTTTCCGGTATCGTTTGGTAACGTTAGATTTATTCAATTTAAGATTTAAGTACAATAGTGTTGACTTTGTTTAAACCAACTATTTAATTCGGCTAATAATAAAGTAAGTAAGTCCCGTAGCTAACGTTGCGGATTTTTTTAAGAATAAAAGAAACCTATGCAGTATTCCAGATGTCTAGCTGTCATCATGCTAAGTTTTATACCCATCGGAATCGGTTTAATTTAGTTTTTGCGTGAACTGATTAAGGATCAAACATTGCGGACCTAACCTATTTTAAGTAAGTATTGGATCGTAGTCTGATATTACTAAAAACTCTCTGAACTAAAATGCTATTTGTCTAACTGCCATCATCGGTTTTCTTAATGATCCTAAAAGTTTTAAAACGTTCACGATGAAAAATTAAGATTAATTAGAAGTTGAATCTGTCACGGCATTATCTATTTAAAATCTAAATCTATTACGGAGTTTTAAAAAATCAGCAAATTTTCGCAAATGCCTACTGTTTTCTTTTACGATATTATTTATACTTATTACCTACTAGCTGACCCGGTAAACTTCGTATCACAATCGGTGATTTCGAAATAAAAATAAAAAAAGGCAAGGATCGGGACTTATGCGGGTGAAACCGCGGGACTGCTAGTTACATTATAAAGAAATGGCACTTAAAAACATCGCGTTATAAGTATCTATATTGCACAACGAATGTCCTCGCTATAGAAATACATCTAACAAACTAGCAACATAGAATTACAGTAGGTACTAAGTATAGTACGTGCCACTGTACCAGTGATTTTCCGGTGAATGTTAAATGTTGATAGCACTGTGTAAGTAAACAAGCGGCGCTGGGGAAGGCATTAGACTTGAATAATTGTTGCAATCACTTGATGGTGACTGACAAACGTACGGGTCTAGCTTACTTCACGAGGAAACTTGTGATTTTAACATTTGTGTCCATATCGGTTTGTTTTCAGTTGCCAAAGCAGACTTTTTACATTAAGTATATTACAAGAAATGCTTTATGCATAAGACTTTTTTTTTAATGTTAGCCTACGTTATTTCACTGCTGGCAACGTCTTCTCTGATACCTTTCCGAGCAGTTCGGCCCTGGGTCTTTGTCATGACGTCCTAATTGGAGCTCCATTGTCCATCCATATGATATTTAAAAAAAAATATACTCTTGAAGCAAGCGATGTTCTCGGTTGTATCCCTCCCATACCTACTGCAATGTTTTTAATACCGGTCACCTACCCGGGGTGTATGGGGCCCACTAAGATCTTTGGGCCCAAGCCAACCTCACCTGCTAGCCGGTGCACCTGCTGAAAAACGGACGAGGCTCTGGCGCAGATTTTCCCTTCGGGGTTGGGAGGTCAGACGGCAGTCGCTCCCATAAAAGTCGAAATACAGCCAAATCATATGGAAAGTACGAAAGAAAGAGATAGCCACAGGGATAGGGCGCCGCCGCATAACGGCGCGCAGGAGTTTCGCCCAACTCCTGTGGCAAGTGGACTAGGGCTACCGTGCCACGGGCGGGCACGGTTAAAGACGCGAGCCCCGAAACTCCGCTTCGCAACCTGGAACATTGGCACGCTAACCGGACGCGCGAGGGAGCTAGCCGACGTACTTTCCAAGCGGAAGGTGGCCGTGGCGTTCCTGCAGGAGACTCGATGGAAAGGCAGCAGATCCCGGCTCATTGGGAATGGCTACAAGCTGATCTACACGGGTGCACCTGGTGGAGAGAACGGGGTGGCTGTGGTGCTCGCTGAGAGGTTGCATGACGATATCTTGGAGGTGAATCGCTTTAGCGACCGACTTATGTGCGTGAAGGTGCTGATTGGGGGGGTTCCTACCCACTTAGTAAGTGCTTACGCGCCACAGGTCGGTTGTAGCGACGCTGATAAGAGGTCGTTTTGGGATAAACTCGGCGAGGTCCTTGGGGCTATCCCGTTGTCGCAGGGAATCGTTTTGGGTGGTGATCTGAACGGTCATGTGGGTGAGATGGGGGCGGAATTTGAACGTGTTCATGGAGGCTACGGGTATGGCAGTCGGAATGCGGAAGGAGAAGAAATTCTGCGTACGTGTGCCACTGCCGACCTGGCACTCGTGAACACATATTTCAAAAAGAAGCCCGACCACTTGATCACCTACAAGAGCGGGGGGCGCGCTACCCAAATCGATTTTCTAATCACTAGGAGACACCATATCGGCTACGTGGCCAACTGCAAAGTCATACCCGGTGAGAGTCTCACTGCCCAACACCGTATCCTTGTCATGGATCTCTGTGTAAAGACCAAAGACAAACGACCGGAACCATGTCAGCGCCGAATCAGATGGTGGATGCTTGATGAAGTCAAGTCCCAGACGCTCGCCTCAGCAATCGGCGACAAATGTGCTAATGCTGAAGGCGAATCGGTACAGGAACACTGGGACAGGATTCAAGTATCTATCGCTGATTCGGCGGGGTCGGTCCTCGGTATGTCTAAAGGAGGACGCAAGTGTGACAAGGAAACTTGGTGGTGGAACGACACAGTCCAGAGGGAGACTAGGGTGAAGAAAGCCCTCTTTAAAAAGTGGCAAGCGTCCAACTCTCCTGAAGATCGCGACGCGTACAGGTCTGCCAAACGTGCCACAAAGAGAGCAGTAGCCAGAGCCAGACGGGACCACTTACAGCCATTGTACGATAAGTTGGAAACGTCTGAGGGGCAGAAGCTCATTTATAAGTTGGCACGTTCTAGGATCAAAGCGGCACAGGATATATCCAAGTGCCGCTGTGTAAAAGATCCTAATAGCAACCTGCTATGCGAGGACCTCGCGGTGAAGGAGAGGTGGCGCTCTTATTTCCACGAGCTGCTCAATAAGCAATATAAAGAGGTGCAGCTACCGGAACTCCCTCCGAATCTAGGACTTGTGCCACTGATAACGCCTGAGGAGGTGCGCAAGGCTCTTCGCTGCATGAAGAATCGGAAAGCTGTCGGCGCCGATGGAGTCCCCATCGAAGTATGGAAGGCTATGGGTTCTCGTGGTGTGGGCATCTTAACCAACCTTTTTAACCGCATAATCGAGACCGGCACAATCCCCGCCCAATGGAGACTGAGTGTTATCACTCCAGTGTTCAAGGGCAAGGGATCTGTGCAGGAGTGTGGAAGTTATCGTGGTATAAAGGTCATGTCCCACACCATGAAGCTCTACGAGCGTATAGTTGACTCTCGGATCCACTGTCTCGGAGGGCCAGTATGGTTTCCGCCCCGGTCATGGTACCATGGACCCGGTTTTCGCCCTAAGGATCGTTATGGAGAAATACAGAACGAAGAATACGCCTCTGCATTTTCTGTTCCTGGACTTGCAGAAGGCCTTCGACTGTGTTCCTCGCGTGATGATTTGGTGGGCGCTGCGGTCCAAAGGGGTGCCAGAAACTTATATTGAAACCATCAGGGACATGTACCGAAATTCCGATTCTGTGGTGCGAACTGCTGTTGGTGACACTAAATCTTTCCCCATTACAGTCGGAGTCCACCAAGGATCCGTGCTAAGTCCGTTTCTGTTTAGCGTAATACTGGACGCACTGTCCGTAGTCATCCGAGACGCACACGAGCAGCCCCCGTGGATGCTCATGTATGCTGATGATATTGCGCTAGCGGACTCGGATAAGGGACGGCTTGGAAGGCGTGTAAATGCGTGGAAATAGTCACTTGAGAACGGCGGTTTGCAACTCAACGTAGCGAAGACCGAATACTTGGCTAGCAATACCACAGATCCCACACCTGTCTGCGTAGACGGTCACATGGTCGAGCGGACAGACCAGTTTAAGTACTTGGGATCTGGGCTTCACGAGTCCGGCGACATCGATTGTGACGTCAAGTCCCGCATTTCGGCAGCTTGGGCCAAGTGGCGAGAGGTAACTGGTGTCATCTGTGACCCGAAAATGCCGGTTAAACTGAAGGGACAGGTCTATAAAACGATCATTAGACCTGTCCTTTTGTATGGTAGTGAAGCGTGGCCGTTGCTTGAGCGACATAAGCAGGAACTGCGTGTCACGGAGATGAAGATGCTGCGCTGGATGTGTGGAGTGACGCGAAAAGATCGCGTCAAAAACTCCCGCATCAGGGGCAGCCTTCATATCCGAGACATTGCAGACAAACTGCAAGAATGCCGCTTACGGTGGTACGGCCACGTTCTACGAAAACCGGCTAGTTACGTGGGAAACAAATGTCTTGCCATGGCGCCTCCGCCCGGCCGCGGCAGATTGGGAAGACCCAAGAAGTGCTGGCTTGACGTTCGTGCGAAGTGGAGACGTAAAAGTAGGAAAGCGGACCCCGGGCTCTCGAGAGAGATGCAACCGGGAACCACGCTCGGATGATGATGACCTACCCGACGCTAATCCTTCTTGGGGCCAACAGTTTACCCGCCACCGCGCGGGGAGAACTCTATGTAAGCAAGTGTCACCCAAATCCTTTATTCACCCATAACTACACCTACAAGAAGAGATAGGGCAGTCCTACTCTATGCCGGGGTTATACAGCTAACAAATACCTACAACTATTATTAAGGGCCCTATTCTGAAAAACTGAAAATCCATGTCGGGCGCATCGAAAATTGTTGATTATTTCATGACGGAATGTCGTAGAACTTTTTTTTGTGTACAGATTGTAGGCGACATTGTTTCCGATATTTTAGTGCAGTTTCCATACAAAAATGTCAAAACGTATCGAAGCCTATCGATATTTTAGCCAAATCAGACATTTTTTATCTAAAATTAAGATAGGCTTTGCACCAATAGGAAGTTCTTGTCTTAAAACTACACCAAAATGTAGGAAACAATGTCACCTACAATCTGTGCACAAAAAAAAGTTCTACGACATTCCGTCATGAAATAATCAACAATTTTCGATGAGCCCGATAGGGATTCTCAGTTTCAAGGTCGTTGGCGTATATACTCCTCTTAAACATAAAATATATACTTGTACTTAATGAACGAAATTGCACTAACAAATCCCAAAATCAATTAAACCAAAGGAAAGGTCAGCAAATGTAACTAATTTAACTCAACGGTAGCTTAATGAAACAATTTAGCTTGTATGTCTATAATCCAATTAGATAGCAAAACTAATACGAGATGACAGAACCCTATTAGTTCATGCTGTATCGCCCAGATCTGTATTTGACTAACTTTGTCGTTTATTAGTCGGGTCTACATTATTAAACTGCGACTAAACTGATAAACGCGTGTGTGTCTTAGTAACAAGGCACACATGGAATCGGCCTGGTAATTCTGTATTCACTGCAATTTCACGACGGATTCCACAGTAAATTTTCAACTTGGTATTCTATATATTTCGTAAATAAATTGAAAACCTGCTTATAACGGTAGCTTGTGGTGAGTTAAACTAACGCTAGAGCGAGAGGGAGTATCTAAGGTCGCTTTGAATGTTGAACGAAGTGTGATTGAAGACGAAAGTCTAGTAAAGTGAAGTTCAAGTTTTATAGAATAACATCGCAAAGGCGTAGTGTTAAACTTGGCGCCCCCGGCCAAATTCTCCATCACAGCATAAATAATAATCTGTTTAGGTTTTGTTTGTTTTGTAAACATTGACGCGGTTTGAACAAAACGGTTCACACACAACACGAATTGGAGGCAGGTAATATTAATAAGAGAAATAAGCCTGATGAACGAAGAAAATGACGATTAGCGCAGTGTGTAGAGAGCCGAGGAAGTGCCGGCGACACGAGTGCGATAGGGATGGGACTTGGGAGGGTATGGGCACGAACGCTGAAAGATTGTTTGGTAAATACGCCTCTGCGTGGAATACATAGATAGCAGAAGTTTTATTGCTATATGTTGACTACTAGGATAAGTTATTCTATAGTGGTACCCTTTAACGAAATTCCTTGGGTAGGTACCGAATAAGTTTCGGACTTATACGAGTATTAACGCAGTTTCAAAGCAAGGAACATATTGAAGTAGGTACACAGTTGCGCTTTTATGTATTTAATTAAACTCTTCGCTTCTACCACTTTCTGATTAGTGGTATTACTTGGTACTTTAACCAAGTGCTTTCTTTGGCTTACGTGTGGGATCATTAGCGGTAAATTTAACGGACGTAAGGAATACGAACTTATAAATAAAACAGATGATTGGGACTAATTTCCCAATCTATACTAATATTATAAAGAGGTAACGTTGGTAACATGTATGTATGTATATTGGGGGTAATCTCCGAAACTACTGGACCGATTTCAAAAATTCATTCACTATTAGAAAGCTACATTCACCCTGAGTAACATAGGCCACGTTTGATCCCGATATTCCCACGGGATCGGGACTTATGCGGGTGAAACCGCGGGAATCTGCTAGTCATAAATAAAATAAATAAATATTGCACGACGTTACACACAGCGCAATCTAGCCTCAAACTAAGCACTAGGCTTGTACTATGGGACTAGACAACGGATATACTACATATTTTACTTTTTTTTTTTTTAATATTTCAATTATTTAACTAGGGCTAAATTTTGATGCGCTACCATGTTTACTTCAATATTTTGGTGTGAAAAGTTATCCTATTTGGTTTACGGTAAAGGTTACGAGTGTATCTGTTGCACGCTAAAACCGATTGCGATGAAACTCGGTATGTACCTAGATAGCTGGAGACTCGAAATAACACAATAATTCTTGTCCATCTAAAAGTTGACTGGAAGAGATCGCCTTTAGCCTTTAGATAAGGCCGCCCATTGTGCCTTTATTATAATTAGTTGTAAGTTTTTGTTTATGTTATTTATTTTGTAAAATTTGGTACAATAAAGTGTTTATCTAATCTAATCTAATCTAAAAACTACTTTTTATCCTGATATTCCTACGGGATCAGGACTTACGCGGGTTAAACTACGAGGCGCTGCTTATGTTTCATAAATAACGTAAGTATCACTTACCAGTTAACAATTTTCAAAACTCATTAACGGTTATCTCTATTGTTGTGTAACAGGTTTACGAAAAATTTTCTCTGCCTAGAAGCGGTAATTGTAACTGAAAAGTCAACAATAACCACAATACATTATCTTAAGAAAAGCGTGTCATAAAAGGGTGTTAAACCTAGGTTAAACCCGTTTCTTATCAGAGGATAATTGGAGGCAGTATTATACATAATCATTACTAAATACAGTTATAATGACGACTAGGTAATACCCGGCTAATAAGATCGCTACTGAATAAATACTTGATCACGACTCTACGAGCAGCTATTACCATTTAGCGGTTAATAAATGTGGGGTGAGAGACTAAGGTGTCTCGTAGATTAGAGAGGGGATCAAAAATCGTTGTAATAATCGTAAAAAGTTTCAGAGTAAGGCACGCGCTGAGAATTCGGAAGAAGAGCTTCTACATATAAGAAGCTAGGGGTTGATGTCTCATCTAGGGGTCCTTTGTTTCTAACAGCAATGACCTCTCATTTATTTTTAAACCCTTTTTTCTTCCGCTTACCTTACACCCTTTGTTTTAAGACTAACATAACTTACTGGTTGATTTGTATTCAGAACCTTTTAAACAAGTAATTCACGAAGTTCCCAGTTGTTTAAGGTTAAACAATATCCTCTGTGGTCAGTTTTTCTCGTTTGCGGTGCGAAACCCCAACAGTTTCAACGATTAATGGTGCTCGGGTTAATTGTTACTTTGGCGGTTTCGAAGGGCATTATTATGTTTTATGTACATATCGCAATTATTTTGCTTACAGATAACACCTGCGAATTACCTTATGCAATGAAGAGTAGTGTACCTACCGCGTAGCCCCGGTATAAAATAGGGTTACCCCGTTTCTCCCCGTGGATGTCGTAAAAGGCGAGTAAGGGATATAAGGAAGACTAGTAAACC
This sequence comes from Idaea biselata, assembly GCA_958496205.1. Classification (NCBI taxonomy): domain Eukaryota; kingdom Metazoa; phylum Arthropoda; class Insecta; order Lepidoptera; family Geometridae; genus Idaea; species Idaea biselata. Next base: position 7,116,035 of record OY292400.1, on the reverse strand, counting down.
TTGAGTTCTTAGCGCGCGGGGGCGGATAAACTGCTTGGTCCCTAGGAGGGTTGGTGTCAGGCAAGCGGCCGGCCGTAAAAATATTGCCAAATGTATTCGCAGAAAGTATGGTCAATGATAATTTACCTACTTCGCCGAACCCAAATAATTTGTGGTTTAGCGAACTCCCGAGAGGGATGCGACCGGGAACATTGCTCAAATGAGAGAGTAGTGCTCATTTTGAGCTTATCCAAGATTTAATATGAGGGAGTCATCAGTTATCTAAGGTTTGAAATCCTCGACCCGGCCGCGCCAGCTTGAGTCCCCGTGGATTCGAGCAGTGGTTCTCGCGCTGATACTGTGGCTTACTGGTCACGGGTTCATCAGATCCATTCAATTGCATTTTGGAAAATAATATTTTCCAAACTAAAACCTGGTTAACACTTTCAATATGTTTTTTTTGCGTTATTTGTAAATGATAATTTACAAACTGACATAGCTAAACAGTCTAACTAATATAAATATCCTAGGAAGCTTCTCTCAATGTTTAGACAATAAATACGTTTATCTTAAGTACTTATCTCCAAAATAAAAACCGATGTTGAGAGCTCGTGATATTTGCTTCGTCAACAAATTACTTAGTATGTTTTATAAGAACAATATTTTTGTTTTCTCTTCCTTCGTTCTTCGGTATAATTTATGTAAATTATTCTGAAAACATTTTTGGAATAATTTTAATGAGTTTTATTTTAACTTCTTTAATTCTCTAATCTTTCTATGGCGAAATCTCAGCTGTTATAATAAGACTGATTTAAAACTTTTTGTTGTTTATAACCGACTTCAAAAAAAGGAGGAGGTTCTCAATTCGACCGTGAATCTTTTTAACCATATCAAGAAAATATGTAACGAAAATAAAACCTAACACCACCCACTCCGCCTACCATGTTGCCATGGTTACATGGTAATGGTAACCATGCTATATGGTCACCATGGTAACGTTTTTTTTATAATTTCCGTGATGCAGTCCAGGAGATAGTATTTGAGTATTTATCAAATACTTACCAACTTTGAAATTTTAAACATTTAAATATTTTGTTTCTATAATTCGTTCTAATTAACTCGGAACCTCGCTGAAATGGGTTACCCCTTCTAACGCACTTCTTACAACCCCACGCACGCCCTATCGGTTGACATATCCCACATACCAAAAATGTGTCGTCACCGAGTCAGGTACAGAGATATTTAACCAGAGTACCTACTACTTTTCTACCACCCAATAAAATTTGTTGATTTAAACTTGGACTTGATTTAAAACACAAGTCACATTTTTTCCTCTTTTTATCTAAACTTACAAACCACAGTGCAGCGGCTATTTACTTTTATTTCCTCATCACTCAAGTCTTTGAAAGTACACTCATAAATATGCATGTTGTTGAGGCAACTCTTCGTATTTCACCACTTTTAGCTGGGATATACACAATAGGCGAACGTCACCATTGCATGGGAAGGCCGCACTGAAGTTTCACCAAGTTACAATATCGGAACGTTCATAAATATTCACAACAATGTGAAGTCTACTTCAAACTACTTTTATCAACCCCAGAGGGCGTAAGACTACTCCTATTTTCATTTAAAATATGGTCTTTAAGTTTTGATATCTTAACCAGCGTCGGATACCGACTTGCGCTCTTATCTTTGTCTTTGTTACGTACAGTGGTTATGTAATAATCTGTTAGTTAGTCTAAAGACGTTGCTATACATTGGTTATATTAGCTCCAGCTTACTATGTTGAAATCAAAATACGAATAAAGTAAAAAGTGAACGTCCAATCATCGTCGAACCCAGGCTAAATCGGTTTTCCGACCAAGTTTCTTTAAACCATTTCTTTCTATGCACCTTTGTGCATAGAAAGAAATGGTGCCGAGGGTGCATATTTTTCAACAAAATACCAGAGGGCAATATTGATATTGAGGCGTTTGCATATTGCAGCTAGGTAAACATTTTTAAGACAAAGGGCCCTAAGTTGTATTCAATGAGTGGACATTGCATAATATTAACTAGTACCTACCTACTTTTGCCTATAGGTAAATTCAAAACCGAATTCAAGACAATATTTTTAATGAATGACGGATCGGAGGCGATGCGCGGCGTCTTTATCGTCAAAGTAATTTAGCGCCGTTCTTCGCCCTACAGCGACTTATCACTGCGCGTTGCGCTGTTCATAAACCAAATAAATGTTGTATTCGACAAAAGAATACAGTTAGGTACACTATATCGGAATAGCACTAGACGTGTTAATCTCACGGTGTCAAGAGCATGTGACGATATTATTTTCCTCGGCATCATATCGATGATTAATAATGTTATTCCTTTAGTCGTAATGACAGCCGTCCTCTATTTGTTTGCCCTTATTTGAAGTATTCCGACTGTTATAATGAGTTAATCGCAGGTCCGTAGGATGGTCATTTATTATTATGAAGGAAATTGTAGCTCCGCTTCGAGTATTCAGTAAGCTCGTAAGATTAGATGTCTGCCGCAGCTGTTTCAATATCGTCAATACTGCTTAGTTCAGTTAATCACAATTTCAGTGCAGACGTTATTACCTTCCTCACATATTTTATAAGTGGCCTCTATCGGTATAATATTGTCTGTTGTAACAACGACGTCAATTACTGATGTTAATTAATTGACCTGGTTTAAACCATGATTTGGGCATAGTAAATTATGGTTTAAACCAGGTCTGGCACTTAACCAACCATGTAAATGAAATATTAAATTACCTACCTGTTTTAGACAACGCGAAAATTCATATATTCGGTACAAAAATGTTGACATCTAGTTATACCTATGTTTATTTATTTGTAAAATATAACAAGAAAATATTGTTCTACCTAATACAATTCCAAGAGTAGATAAACTAATACTTTCGGCAATAAAAGTGTTAAAATAAATTTAGGCATCGTACCATCCACCGAAAGCGAATCGACAAACATAAATAACGAGACTAAAGCACGTGTTAAATAAACTTTTTATAAAAAGAACCCTGTCCAATAGCTCCCGACTTATCGAAATCATATTTCAGAGACGTGAGGACGATGTAGCTTACCCTTTTCCATTGTCTGCTAGGGAGCGTTTACGCCAAACAATCCTTCTGTGATTCAAGTTGCCCGGTCAATAGGTCAAAAGAGTGTTCTAAGCTACTTGTGCCGGCCTCACTTAGCTAGTGTGAACGAAGCATTACCCTTTTCCAAAGCATTGTCTATATCACATTGTCAGGAACACGCGGCGACACAAGATATTTGTTGAGATATAACTTTATACTTGTAATATTTTGAAACATATCCGTTTTAACGTTTGGCTATAAAAATGTAGTACCTATAAGGCAGCATATTTGTAGTTTATATTACTATTACAGCAGTATTGCTGTTTTATTTACTTCGAAATTATACAGAGCAAGTAGAAATACATTTGCATTACCTACAATGCAATATCTCTACAGATTTTAATCGTAACTACAAACTAAACGTATACGATTTTAAACTTACATGGTTGTTTTCACTACAAATTTTAATATAGTAGGGGACCAGGAACTAGACGCAGCGAGCGCATTAGGAAGAGGGTACGATATTGACGCCCCTAACTGTCATCCCTACCCGCAACCTCCAGTCTCGTGAACAAGCCAGTTGAAATTACTGGCGAAATATCGAGCTCCGTGAAAAAAAAAATTTAAACATGGTAAATACCCCGTTGCATAATAATATTTGTAAACTAAACGTAATTCAAGTAGCAAGGCAATTTCTGAACAAGTCGTACATATGTCGCGTAACAAAGCCCCTTGCTCGGTAGACGTTGAGTGGATGTTTATGGTCGGAAGACATTCAGTGAGTGGATTCCACGGTCTGCCGAGACGAGTACTAACGAGATGCAGAGGTAGCCAGCACTCGGCCTCGGCCCAGTCCATCTCTAATGAGAGAGTCTCCATCGTTAAATAAATTGGATAAAGACGTTCGTGATCTCTCAAGAACAACTCCGTCCTCTTCACAGTGACTAGCAATTAACTAAATTAAAAGATTGTTCGTGCACTTACCGAAACGTCTGAAACACTTCACTTACTTTTTCTATGTGAATTTTATTCGTTTATTCTCACTTCGAGTGTCGTTGTACTAATGAATTAGAAATCTTTTTCTTACTAATTTTAAGTCAAGTACTTGTATATTTAGTCATAGCATTTTTGCGAGATAACAAAGCTGTTTGTTTAAGCTATTGCATAGCTTGTATCGCGGGCTTTGAGCGCGGCGACTGAATCAAAAAATTCCGTAACGAAAATAAAACCTAACACCCCCCACTCCGTCTACCATATTGCCATAGTTACTATGTACATGGTAACCATGTACAAAATAAATAAACAACTATAATTACATAAGTTGATAAAAATGCTATGCTTTACCGCGGCAGTACCCGAGTGTCACACGTTTTTTTCTATTAGTATTACTTTCAATACAATATTAACCGAAGATTTTATTTTAATTATCTCATAGTAGACAGGTAGACAATCGATTTTCCAATATAAGCTTAACCTGAACAGTGACAATATCGTTGCCAATAAATTTGTTCATGTTTACGATGATAAAATGGACTGTGTTGATTTTTCCGTTACACTCGTTGACTTGCCTCGCCCGATGGGCAGGAAAAATAATAATTTAAATAAAATGGCAGTTTTATATTTTAACTTGCCTATGTATATTGTTTGAGGCGGAATGTCAAATAGTTTTGTCTTCTCTTCCGTTATCGATACTTTATTGTTTCGATTCATCGAGTTATTTCCCGCTTCGTTTCGTACATTGACATCGTTAAATTCGACATACTCATGGCATACTTTGAAGGTGTTATGAAATTGTAAAGGTATTACCGTTTTTCCTCACCTTCTCATTATAATGGTACTTAATTTGCATACAATTATAGTTAATTTACTGTAAACCTGCTCTACTAATATGGTAAATGTGAAATATTTACTTAACTATTATTTTATGCATAACCTATTGAACCAATTGCAACGTAAGTTACGTTGCAATTGGTTCAATAGTATGAAATAGAGTCATGGAAATATTAGCAATTTTTATCTCGATATCTCCACGAATCATTGAGCTCTTGCAGGGTTAGACTCACCTTAGTAAATAATAATTGTTCAATACCTATCTGGTTGTTTTTTTTTCATTTTTTTTCCGGTTTTAATCGCGTTGTTTTTAATTTATTAAAAGTGAAAAACGAGTTCAATTTCAAGTCAACATCGCAAAAATCGAAGGTAAAACAGTATCCGTTTGTTTTGTTTTGTCTTTCTCTTGCGTACTTACTGAAATGAATAAATAAAACAAATAATCATGAAAACACAGGTGAAACCGAGGGCCGTAGCTAGTTTTCACATACAAGTAATGAAGGTTTTTAATCCGATTACCTCCATCAATTAAATGCCAGCATTAAATAGCGTAGCATTACGCGTATAATGTGACGATTTATGTCTGATCCCCGTAAAGGGGAAGGTTTACCAGATGTCAGCTGATCCAGGAACTCACGACCCGGATCACAGGATTAACTGCCTGGAACAGTGGGTGTACGTCAGACAAGACATCACTAAGATTTACGCTTCAGTTTTCAGTTACTGTTTCCATTAAAGATTTGTGACAATAGAGCGTAATTGGTTTGAAGTGGTCGATCAATAACTTAGAGTTTGACGGCCAGTTCGTCCTCAAATATCCCCTTTGAAATTGACATGCGAATGGCCGATGCACGTCAGACTGGGCTCATATTGGATCTAGCCAGTTCCATATCCACATCCACGCCGCTACGACTGTAAGCCTTTAATCTCTGCATTGCGTCACGCCGAGCGGAATGGGGAGTTATCGGTTTCCCTGCTGATAAACACAAACGAATGAGCTCGGCCCCACAATCCAACTCAATAATGTCCATCCGTGGCATAAAAATTGATTGTTACAACTGTTTACATAAAAATATTAAGGTGTGTTTTTTATTCTGCTCGATCGTTAAAAGTGCTTGGAGCAATATTTTACTGGAGTTTACGAGTGGTCATGCGTTGATTTGTAAATGAGAGCTTTCAATGGGCGCTTTCTAATTGCCGAAATGGTAATATTTTGTAGATTACATTACCTTTGAGACTCACTTCATTGCAAATTGATACAAGCATACTTACTCGTATTTAATATACTGGCTATTTTTATTTATTTTAGGGTTTCGTACCCAAAGATTACAAACGGGACGGGTGTCTTTCTGTCTGTCACCAGTCTGTATCGCTTTTACCATGATAGCTAGACAGTTGAAATTTTCACAGAAGATGTATTTCTATAGCCGCTATAACAACAAATACTAAAAAACAAAATAAAACAAACACGTACATACTCCCATACAACAAACGTGATTTTTGAGATTAATGCAACCGGTATGCAATAGGTATCGCAAAGTATATTTACCACTGGTGCCATCTAGTGATGGAGTGATAGACTGGTGCCAGTGGTAAATAAATTTTAACGGTCAGGGGCTGGTTGGTCCAGTCTTCATTTTAGGGTGTTCCGTACCACTATCACAATTAGGTAATTATGATAGTGGTACGGAACCCTTGACCGGTATTTTTTTATTCATCGAATTGTAAATATTAAGTAGGTATGTATTTTTTTCCTATCTGGCCTCGTCTTTTTATCGTATATTACAAGAGATTAACCTCATATCTAGTAAGGCTATAAGACTAGTATTACTACAAAAAAGCTCTCTCACCTAACACGGTCCTGACTAACGATGTATAAAATTTCCATTGTCATCAATCTCTGACACGACGCCGAGGATTCGCAAACTCGTCACTAATTGCAATTTGAACAAAAACTAAAAAGCGGAGTCATCATGGACTGCAATTTTTTACGCTACGTCCTTTAAAAATAACTTACACAATTAAAAAAATCGTATATCAACTGCTGTAAATTGCGGTTTTTGTTGTTTTATTTTATTACCTTTGTGTATTTTTGTTTCAATTTCACAGTGACATTTGAATAGCAGCGAAGTCGTACGATATATTGTTTGCCTGTACCGACGTAGCTATATCTGCATATCGCGTGATGCTTTCTGTTAACGATTTCGCTCACATGAATCCAGAATAACACATTTCATGCACCGAAAACTACAAAATGTGAAACAAAAAAGTTTTTGGAAAATACATAATTATACTCTCAAACTGAGAGTTCCAATATAGTGGTAGAGGCACGGTGCGAAATCCCTTTGTGACTATTGACTATTCTGTGGGAATGTGCCACCGACATAAACAATAATTACAAAGCGGGAATGAGCCATAGAATACACAGTAGTGACAAAGAGATTTCACGTCTCCACCATACGACTCTTCTGTCGCCATGCTTCCGGCCTTCCACCGCGAGCGAAGCGGAGTCATTAATGTGTCAATTCAACATACAACGGTTGTTTTCATAGTTATACAACTCTTACGCGCTATGGAAACGATCGTTGGATGTTAAACTGACACATTTTAACTTCGCTCCTCTCGCAGTGGAAGGCCGGCATAATCGTGGCGGCGCGGCGGGCGGGCGCGGGCGTATGCGGAGCGAAATCAGACTCGAAATTCATTTGTGACTATTGACTATTCTGTGAGTCGGTAAGCCAAAGGAATTTAGCGCCCACCTCCGCCGCGTTTTATCAATGCTTTACTTTTGAAATTTTTTCACCATGTAATAATAGATACCGACGGACATATTCTGATAAAAAAGAAATAAAACCTGCTTGTATGAAAGTCGTATCAAAGGGCGTTTCTCTCTGAAGTTAACCTTTACATGTGTTTGTACCATTTGAATGTATTTGGCATTTTTATTTATTGCCGTAGTACCTATTTATTTTCTAGAAACAATAAAAACGGCTTTGAGCCACACCTACATTTTTTTATCAAGTGAATAGCTGGAATTTTTAAATAACAGGGTAGATTTTTAACAAAAAATCCACCGTAACCAAACATCGCCCCGCAATTGCGCATGACATTTAATTTTAAACCCTAGAGTTAGGTACAATTTTGATTTTAGGAACCTTATTAATACATTTTAATACATAACGGCGAATACATCACTCACCTTCGGTTTGCCGACGATATTGTAGTCATGGCAAAGTCGATGGAGGAACTCAGTACGATGCTCGAAGGCCTCAATCAAGTCTCCCAGCGGGTAGGTCTTAAAATGAACATGGACAAGACGAAAGTCATGTCTAATGCCCATGTTGTACCTACCCCTGTTATGGTTGAGAATTCGGCTCTCGAAGTTGTTGACGCGTACGTATACCTAGGACAGACAGTCCAGTTAGGTAGGTTCAACTTCGAGAAAGAGGTCAATCGTCGAATCCAGCTCGGATGGGCAGCGTTCGGGAAGCTCCGCAACGTCTTTTCGTCTAAAATACCTCAGTGCCTTAAGACGAATGTCTTCAATCAGTGTGTGTTGCCAGTGATGACATACGGATCCGAAACGTGGTGCATCACTATAGGCCTCATGAATAAGCTTAGAGTTGCTCAAAGAGCTATGGAGAGAGCTATGCTCCGGGTTTCTCTACGGGATCGAATCAGAAATGAGGAGATACGTAGAAGAACGAGGGTCACCGACATAGCCAAACGGATTAGCTCTTTGAAGTGGCAGGGGCAGGACATATAGCACGGAGAGCAGATGGTCGTTGGGGCCGAAAAGTTCTCGAATGGAGACCGCGGATCGGAAAGCGCAGCGTTGGACGTCCACCAACGAGATGGACGGACGACTTAGTTAAGGCCGCGGGTTCACGATGGATGCAGGCCACTTATGACCGAAGCATCTGGAAATCTATGAGGGAGGCTTATGTCCAGCAGTGGACTTCTTACAGCTGAAATGATGATGATGATGATTAATACATTTTACACAGTGTAAGCATACCCTGGGAATATTTTTATAACCTAGCCTAGGCCGCGTTAATATTTTTAAAGTAGGTATCAATGATGAGTAGTAACGGTAGATAAAACAACAACTGTATATCTTTATAGTTTTGAAGATGTATTTTTCCTCATTAATTATTTCTAGTCGATAAGCCTAGAGCATTAAAAAATCAAATTACAAAATGTAACAACTATCTAGTTAAAATCATCATCATCACCCGAGCGATGTTCCAGGTTGCATCCCTCTCGGGAGCCCGGGGTCCGCTTTCCTACTCAATTTTGCGTCTCTAGTTAAAATAATCCAGTTAAAGCTAGGAAACTCTTGTTGGAAGAGATGGGTAACAATTTAAATTAAAATTCCCTTTATTATTTAAATGGAAACACAAATGTTTACAGCAAATAAAGCTGCTTACACACGAGACGTTATGGCAGAAGCTTCACCGTTTTATCTCGGGATTAAACATATCCTGCCTAATTACGTGGTTCACGCCTTACATAATGTAACTTTGTATTAGAATCCAAACAAGGAACAATTTATTGTTAAGACTTAAAAGTGCCTCTAAATAATTATTATGTTACTAGCAGCGCTCCGCGGGTTCACCTGCGTATGTCCTGCAGGGCTACTGCGTTTCTTTCGACCGATAATTTCTGACGATCTAAATTATTTAAAATTTGGTTGAAACTGCTAAAGAAATTCACGAATGACGAAATAAAGTAGGGCCTCTAATCCCGGAGGAATATAGGGATAAAAGGAGCCTGTCTTAATCCAGATCTCCAGTTATCTGCAAAATATCTGGAGTTCTGTCCAGTTTATTAGAAAATTGACACGTATTATTTACACAAAAAATAACAAGATCGAGAAAAAGAAGCCCGGAGCTTAAATCGGTCGAGTAACACAGTAGATAGAAATGATTGCTGTAATGTAAATAGGAATGACAAAAAACGGATCACTAAATAAACACAAAAAACTTTATAGTCCAAGATCCCAGAACATACAGACATCACGTATTTTCTGACAAACGAAATGTGGTCGATTGAGTAGTGTTAGTATGTACTAAGAACGCATGCCTACTTACTAGCCTGCTGCGACGGCCAATTCTGAGATATCAGGACATCAAGATACATAAAAAAAATACTTACCTCACGTTAATTCTCCCAGCTGATTTACATTTTATTTTAGGTAATACACTTAAAAATAAGTCACCAATAGTCCCATACACTTTCTGTCGGTCGTGTTGCTTTGCAGTCGCTTTAAAGCTCCCAAAAGAATTACTCGACTTCACGTAAATTCTGATGCTCCATTTTTATATACATATGTCCACCAGACAACTATTTTAAAACCTTTTACAAGGAGACAGACCGATCCAAGGGGCCAATCATCCCCTAAACCCCTTAATGCCCTCGCGCTCCTAACCAAAGAGGCATTTAAATTGACTTTAGGGGATAATTGGCCACTTGGATAGGTCTGTCTTCTTGTAAAAAGTTTTAAAATAGTTGTCTGGTGGACATATATCAAAATGGAGCATCAGAATTTACTTAAAGTTAAGTATTTATTGTGGGAGTTTTAAAGCGACTGCAAAGCAATACGGCCGACGGAAAGTGAATGGGACTATTGGTGACTTATTTTTAAGTCATCATCATCCGAGCGTGGTTCCCGGTTGCATCTCTCTCGAGAGCCCGGGGTCCGCTTTCCTACTTTTACGTCTCCACTTCGCACGATCTTCGGCATCCCGTGTAGTGAGGCCATTTGCACGCATATCCGATCTTACTACGTCAAGCCAGCACTTCTTGGGTCTTCCCAATCTGCCGCGGCCGGGCGGAGGCGCCATGGCAAGACATTTGTTTCCCACGTAACTAGCCGGTTTTTGTAGAACGTGGCCGTACCACCGTAAGCGGCATTCTTGCAGTTTGTCTGCAATGTCTCGGACATGAAGGCTGCCCCTGATGCGGGAGTTTCTGACGCGATCTTTTCGCGTCACTCCAAACATCCAGCGCAGCATCTTCATCTCCGTGACACGCAGTTCCTGCTTATGTCGCTCAAGCAACGGCCACGCCTCACTACCATACAAAAGGACAGGTCTAATGATCGTTTTATAGACCTGTCCCTTCAGTTTAACCGGCATTTTCGGCATTTTTTTTTAAGTATATTACCTACAATATACGTGAAAATCAGCTTGGAGAATTAACGTGAGGTAAGTAATTTTTTTTATGTATCTTGATGATCTGATATCTCAGAATTGGCCGTCGCAGCAGGCTAGCAAGTAGGCATGCGTTCTTAGTACATACTAACACTACTCAATCGACCACATTTCGTTCGTCAGAAAATACGTGATGTCTGCCAGTTCTGGGATCTTACTCTATTAGTACCTAGGTAGGACCTACTCTATCTTTATAGTCTGTACTAGGTAAATGATACTACTAATTATGTCTACCTACGCAGAAAGCGTTGTAAGAGAAGATTTTAAAACCTACTAAATAAAATAAATTATGTTTACATCACACAGCGCCATCTAGCCCCGTGGTAAACTACTAAGCTTGTGTTACGGCTACAACGGATGTAATACTTATATTTGTTTTTTGTAAGTACATACATATTACAGATAGAGAGACGCCCAGACCTGATACCAAAAAATATTTTTAAGAATAATACTTGCTTCCTGCGGGAATCGAACCTGCAACCTTCTACGTTGCAGTCGTGCATTTACCCGACGCGCCACAGATGTCATCAAAACCACCTATTCTAATATAGCCCTATTAATAAACGTGAAGTACCTAAGGTCGGAATAATTTTATCACTTTTTGTTTCTGTCTGTCAACTTTGAAAGTTCTTGTCATGGAAAAAGACAAAACATGTTCTCACTACTCCCACCTTACTTCACGTTTATTAATAAGGCTATGAAAGTTCTTGTCACTGAAAACGACAAAGCATCTTATCTTCACTACTCCGACCTTACCTCACCTTTATTAATAAGGCTAGCACTGTTTACATTGTAAACAGCGCTAGCCTTACTTATTAATAAAGGTTTAGTTCTTGTATTTTAAACACTGGACATCTGTAAAACTTTCATTAAGCCTCGACAAGTTTAAATTACTTTTTAACTATCACTGTACTATGCGGTTGAATGTTTGTCATAATCTGTTTAAAAAAAAAAGCGAATAAGATTTTCTGTATTTATTTGCAAAATTACCCAAACGCCGAGGTAACATATTCAGTTTTATTCAATCATTCCCCCTCCACGAAACACGCGTCGGTGAACGACGTTGTAATATATCGCTACAGATATTGGCTATAAATAATCGAATAAAATATCTCCGTTTGTGGTCTATCTCAATTTGCACGGTGTAGGCGGTTATCTCAAGCATCGGTATCGACAAAGCAAGATCGTCCGTCCGAAATTACCAACAGGTTTTTGCTCAATGATTTGTGGCGCCCTCGGGCAACGTTTGATCCGACACGCTTGCCCTCGTCGTCGGCCGAAAACAACTTGTGTTTACGTAAAATTATTCAAAGAACATGACTACAACATTAGTTAGAAATGTACAGAATTAAATATTTATAGATTGGTAGGTGTATGTTGAAAGAGTCAAAGCTCAGTCACTACAGTGTATCATTTTATATTGATTTCCACTCAAGGAGGTATTTAAACTATTTCGAACAATAAACAAGTAATAATTTTGTATAGGTAGGTACGCAGCGATTTTATTTGAACAGTAACTTTACCATACTTTTGATACTATTGAATAATCCATTAGTATGTTAAATAAATACCTATCAATTGCATAATTAAACAATCATCGTCAAAATTTAACATAATTGACTATAACCAAATTTCCTCTTGAGAGTATAATTCCAATTAAAACATTTATTTAACCCTTTAGCAACGAAATCATTTAAATTCGAGTAACGAAACTTTTAGACGTATCAATTAAGTCAAAAGTAGAGGTTTCTGAAAAGGATATAATATACATAGTCGAAGAAATAATTTGGACTAGAACAGGGACTACCTGAACCTGATTAAGTATTTAACGTAGGTAAGTATTTCATTAACTTCCTAAACAAATTAAGTAACCTAGTCTAACATTTGACTTGGATAATTGAAATTAGTTTTAGACTGCCCTGTCCTTACTCTAGCTTAGTCTATCTCTACATACTATAATTTATATATATTATGTACCGAAGTTCCAAAAATAGTTGCCAAATCAGGGACGTTTTAAAAAAGAACAACTGCTACGAAATAGGCGGAGTGGGGGGTGTTAGGTTTTTTCGTTACGAAATTTGTTCAATCAATGTTCAAGGCCCGCGATAAAAGCTATGCAATAGCTTAAAAAACCAAATTCTCAATATTTTCTTGCTGTTTGTACTTGAAACATTTTGGCCCGTTGAGGAAAAAAGATTAAGTATTCGAAATTATGTTTTGGCCCGGATTGGAAAAAAGAATGGCCCGAATGGGAATAAGCCAAAAATTATTGAGTTTCAGTTCTAAGTATGGGGACCCCAATTTTTTTTTTGTGTGAAAATCTTAATGCGGTTCACAGAATACATCTAGGTACTTACCAAGTTTCAACAGTATAGTTCTTATAGTTTCGAAAAAAAGTGGCTGTAACATACGAACGGACAGACAGACAGACAGACATGACGAATCCATAAAGGTTCCGTTTCCTGCCATTTGGCTACGGAACCCTAAAAAAGAAATATGTGGCAGCCATAATCTGAACAACATTCTAGAAAAACCAGCAGGCATACTGGAAATACCTAGCGATTACAATTTGAAAATATAGACGAATATTTTATTTTGGGGAAAACAATTTTCGCACATTATGCTAAAGCTTACCTTTGGTGTTCGGATAATTTGTGATAGGAAAATGGAATTGTATGCAGAATAATAAAAACCTTCGACCCTTGGAATCGTGCCCATAATAAATTATACCGTTCGGTTTTCACCCTTTATCATTTTAGATCTCAACTACAAAATTACTTTTGTTTGTATTGCGAAATACACCATTCATTTTGGAAAAACAACTAACAACCAACAAATGAAAAGTCGTGTCAAAAACGATACTTTAGTAATACGTGACCTTATGTCTTATTGGTTTTTATTGTTTTATTGGTTTTTATTATGGTTCCGTACCCAAAGGGTTTTTATTTATTTTTCTACTTTAATCCTATAAACCCACATAATTGCGTTCAAATATCGCAAATTACGACCTGCATTAATGTTTGTTAGAAAAAAAAAATTGTCCGTGGTTTTTACTATTTTCATTAAAGAATCAAATTCGATGTTATTATGATATACGAATTTTGAACATCTGGGAATAACAAACTACGCGTGCGTGGCACGCGTTAGAAGATTTTCTTTTCATTTTGATACAGCCATTTGTTCACTTTTAATTTTGCTTGCCGCAAAATTATCTGTTGTTTATTTGTATGTTTCCATTCGTGTAGATAAAGGTACTTATATAATATGTAAGTTTATTAATGTTTGGTATAAAAACAGTTACTTATACCTACTAGGTACTAATAAAATGTAAATTATTTATAATTTAGGACAATTATTTTTATTTATAAAACAAGTTATTTATTGCTTATATAACTTATATAATATGTAGGTATATGTATATAACTATTCTATCCCACAAACCTAATAAAATTTATATTTGTGATAACTACTAAGCCCACCACGTTAATTGTATATTTAGATAGCTATAGAATACCAAATAAGCTAGTTTTTATGGACTTATATGACTGAAACTGGTGTTCACTTCTAGGTATAGGAATAAACCGCAAAACGCGAACTGAGTGCTCCACTCATCAATATTTCGCGCGCGTTCGAAAACTTTCTGCCACAATTACCTGAGAGCTCAAGTGTCGGAAAATATATTGGTTTTGTTCGTCTTGCTCTCTATCTAGGTGATAAATCGATTTCTCACGGCATAATCTATATCAGATGCTTGCTTTTTAAAGAAAAAGTTCAATGTTTAGAAACATTTTTTGTTTGCAAATAATTTTAGAGAACTTTGCGTGATAATTTAGTGTACTAACCAGTATAAAGTAACCTTATTACCCTCGACGGCCACGAAGACGGTATTGGCGATTGGGGTGAAAGATTGGTTAATGATGTGTCTATCTCACCATTCTTTAAACGATTTTACCTTTATGAAATTAATGTGAAAGAAAATTCTCCAAAAATGTACTTACCAAAACCCTTCAGCCTTATTAATAAACATGGAGAAAGTTAAGAGTAGTTTTACCACTTTTTGTTTCCGTCTGTCAACTTTGAAAGTTCTTGTCACGGAAAACACAAAGCATGTTCTCACTTCTCCGACCTTACTCCACGTATAAGGCTATAAAATTTAACAATATTGTGCTACAATTATACGTAGGTGCCTACTTATATAGGTGGGTATAGATAAATAAAGGGTTAAAACGCTAACACCGGACTGCGCAAGTGGGTCTTATTGTATTTTTACCTATGTTTTCATTTCATCTTACTAAAATTAATTAATCAAAATAATAAAGAAAGTAAGTCGTGGGTCGTGACTCTCCCCGGTCATTACAATTATTTTCTAGACGCGTCACGGACGCCGTACATCCGGTCGAGTTAATTAATAACAGCAAAGAGGAAAGGGTCCTGGATATATTCACAAAGCGAAGAAAAAATACCATTCCGCTGAGCGTTGGTTAGTTAGCAGAAAAGACTGGTGTATGGGCCGAAATAATAAGCCGCAACCCGCACCGCACCCGTGATTTATTGTTTTGGCTTTGCGAAACCTCACTCGGAAACCCGGTAAAAAATGATCGCACTTATTAACACCACTGGCTCGACTCGACTTCATTACGCTTTGCCGATCTCACAGTGACAAGTAAACATTTTTTATTAAACTTTTTTCATATTCAAATTTATAGCAAGATGGGGTGGCCGAAGGTTTCGGATATGACCGACCCTCTCTGAATCAGACCATATTCGTAGCACACGTAAAATCATATTTTGAATGAAAATGTTGCAAATCGAAAAAGATCGACAAAATACGTCGTTATAAATCCGGAACACGGACTAGTCCGCTTAGCCGAAGCCTATACCTTTGCCGCATTATACTTGTTATTGTTATTAAAAAAAAACAGAGTTGGACTCGTGCGCCGAGGTTTTCGATACATCATAATCATAAAACCATTTTTTAACAAAACAACTATTAGGCAACCGAAGTTGAAGATAAAGGAAAAATAATTAAATTTAATAAATTTAAAAATAAATAAAGGTTGGAATAAGAAAAAGTTTTCATAAATCTCTAAATTTGATTTCCACACACCTATATAGGGATCAGAGACCTTAGTATTTCGCATAAATTACAACTGGCTAGGTCTACCCATTCCTGAGAAAATTATGATAGACAGACAGGCTGACAAGCAAGTGATCTCATAAGTGTTACTGTTTCAGGATTTCGTCAACAAGTAACTCTATTGTTTGATTCCTTATGTATGAGGCACGGAACACTAAAAAGAAGAATACGACATCGTCGTAACTCAACAATTGACTTCCAACAGGCTTCCTTCCCGCACTCAAATAAATTCATACTTTAGTTCATGATTTAAGAAGTTTGAAGACTTTGTGGTTATTACTGTAAGCAAAATTCTTTACGGTATTAGAACGGGCCTACCTCAGGAAAGTTTTCAAATATTACCACCATTATTTCACGAGATGACAGAGGTTGGGCACATATTAGCAAAGTTCGAGGACGATGCGGTTCCATGTCACTCGATTTATTTTTTAAGGGCATAAACTCTTGAGTTGTTACGGTAATGATGAAACTCGGAACAAAGACAGCAGTTAACATTTCCATTTAGGTGATTGTACTGTATTTTATTTTAGAGCAAAAATGTACCCAAATAGACAAGGTACCTACGCATTCCTATTCAATATAAAATCTTAGTCTTAAATTACGTTACATGTAATTCGGCTTACCAAATAATAAGTGCCAATTTGTAGAACCGTTTATGAAGACTAATTTAAATCAGCACATTGCATCTCTTCGCCGCGCGAGCGGCATACGAACATCTAACATGTAGTAATTTAGCGGGCGCGCTGCCGCCAAAAAGTCTCATAACATAAACGGGAAAATTAATTTACATTTCCACGTTTACATAAATAAAAAGGGGCCGTATTGCCGTGCGTTTGTGGGAGTTGGAACTCCCTCGAAATGCTAATGCGAGAATGTGAAACCGCGTGGCTGTTCACTTTCTGGGTGCTAATAATTCCAATTTAAACAGCCACGGTAAATTTTACGTTTAGTGGGTCGCACGCGCCGCAGTATTAACTAAATGGTGGGATCAATATCGTTTATTTTTACGACATTGATTAATGTAACGGAAGTTACAAACTAACCCATTTATTTTTATTATTATCTTTTCTGGTCTTTAAATCTTTTTGCGGTTAGGGCTTCGCTTCATCTTTATTACCGAAGAATTATCTTTGTCTTCGAAAGTACTTGTAACTTTACATTTATTAGATTAATTGTGACTTAGACTAATTTTTTTCGGTAAACTTTGGAAATTCAAAACCTTGTCCTTAAATCCTACGAGCAAATTGAGAGACTCCGCTCCTTTTCTCTTTAGTCAAAGATTAAAGACTATAATTTAAACTTAATAATAAAGACGGACAAGCGGCTTTGTTTGTTGTTCTTAAGGTAAAATTTGTTGCGCCGAAACGAATGCTAATTAAGAAATGTGAGCTTAAGGTATAAATAAGGACCGTAACAATATCAAGACTTGTCATTATAATTAGAAAAAAAAATACGAAGGTTGTTACTTTCGACTTTAACGATAAAGCAAATACTTACTCATTTTCTTTTATCGAAATAAATTCGTGAACGTTTTTGCTTCATGAATCAGTTTAAAACGAGTCGAAAAATTGTTCACTTCACATTATCAAATGTAAAAGCGGATATCCATACGTCTTGTATAATCTAGGAACATTACAAGTGCCGGCTGCGATTCGCCTTCCGCCCCGTTGAGATATTGTAATGAAATCCCACCATCTGTTTTCTCTCGGCAACCTAATATGATGTGCGACTTGAGTCTGGAGTTTGTTTTTCGTATATTTCGATTAAAATAATACAAGGTGTATTCTGAATTGTTTTTCTAATTTAATGTTTTAACACAGCGTAACTTTCTGGGCAAGGAAATAAATATTATAAGTTACGATTTTCCCGCAAATAAAGTTAAGTATTTATGTTACGATTATTTTTTAGAAAGTTTAGGAAAAAAGACGACGTGATTTTCTTAAAATTTAAGCAGATTGTTGATAAAAAGATGTAAAGTAGGTATAACGAAAAGGTTTTGTATTTTGAAATTTCGTAAACATGTGTTTTTAGGAAATATAGTTTTTGCAGCGGTATAATCACTGATTTAGGGGTCACAGGCAGAATAAGGGTAATTTAGGGTCAAGGGCAGAATAAAGTTTTATTTCTCTTAAGCTAAATTTACTCACATTAATTATGTAACTATGCTTTGAATGTGTTTTATGAATTTCAATTTTGTTTTAACATTTTTAGCAGTTTGAAATTTACGCTGCTGACGCCTCAGTAAATTGAAAGTTCCCATCTTATCACATAGGTAGCGTCCCAGAAACAATTGATATAAAAAAATGCATTTTCAATACCTATACTGGGATTTGTACCCAAAATTAGAGGTAGCTCCCTCTAATTGAGAAAAAAAAATCCCTCTTATGAAGTTGGTGCCAAGATTACACATATTATGTGATCTGGCAACAACGATGTCCTATTTCAAACTTTGTTGTTATTATGTTGTGCGTGCATGCACGCTCTAATATTCGATTTGTATTCACGGTGGTGTTGTTTATAGCCTATTGAGATGCGAGCGCCCATCCGCCGTCCAATTTACATTGTGCCGATAGTTTTGTGCTCAGCTCTGATGCGGTAATGTTCTAATTATATCCATCGAGTTATCCCTGTTAAGCCTCCAATGATTTTATATGATAATGGAATTTTCACAACAAAGTATATATCAATAGTGACCATTATAATACAATGCTAGTGGACTGAAATATGGAGTTATCACAACTAACATCTGCATTTATCTACAATTTATTAGTAGTAATGTTGAACTTCACAATACAGAACGCGGAGACACTTATAATTTCTTTCCTTATTTATGACGAGTAAAATAATCCTTTTGTTCCTAACAAAAGTAACGGTTGTTTCGTGTTGCAAGCTTGGCTCTGAAACAATATGTAATTTACTGTTTTATTTCATCCAATGCACAGTTATATGATCTTTTAATGTTTTATTTTTACTGCATTATGCACCTGGGATGCAGAACTTTTGTCATGAAAACGCAATCGATATACCTCATTAAAAGTTTTCATACTACACCTTCTGATCTGAACTATATGGATGAGGTGTGTAAATACGACAACCTATTTCACTTCGAAACACGTTGTTCGAACTTTTCGTTAAAAACGATTTTAGAAATAGGTGATTGAAGTGTAACTGCTCGTTCGTAAAAACATTCAGTTAGAGTTATAAAAAAAAAGGTTACCTTATATTTATTTTTAAATTATTATCTTATTAAAAAAAACGTGTGCACTCGGGGACTGTCGCGGTAAAGCTATTGCATAGCATTTTTTTTCTAAGGCTACATGGTAGGCGGAGTGAGGGTGTTAGGTTTTATTTTTGTTACGGAATTTCTTGATTCGGTCGCCGTGCTCAAAACCCGCGATAAAAGCAATAGCTTAATAACCTAGAAGACTTATAGTAATCACGAGCTTCTAGAAGAGTTCTAAGAACTACTTAACAAACATGATTCAAATAAATAAACCGTGTAGAACATACGGATAAAATATAGTGAGAAGGTGCACGGAAGTTTTTATCATTCATTTTGCTAAAGTTCCGTGATAAATGAGAGGAGTTTTGTGTGCGCCACAAAA
Source organism: Idaea biselata (assembly GCA_958496205.1). Classification (NCBI taxonomy): domain Eukaryota; kingdom Metazoa; phylum Arthropoda; class Insecta; order Lepidoptera; family Geometridae; genus Idaea; species Idaea biselata. Next base: position 7,096,166 of record OY292400.1, on the reverse strand, counting down.
TGAAGCTATTGTATCTAACAATTTACACAACCATGCACTTCCTATCAGTTGCAAAGTTTTGAGAGACGTGTTCTGCTGTATTTTATTATGACAAAATATGTAAGTAGTCAGATGTTTAGGTACCTATTTTAAACAAGCATAACAAACTTTTGAAACAAAGGAATCAGTGTTAAGAGGACAGTCTCCATTCTCTTTCTCCATACAAACGTAGTCGACGTTTTCCTCCCTGGATAAAGACATTAGAGCAAATATTTTTATGCCATAAAACCTATATCTGTCATGACTATGCATCTACCTTTTGATTTTTTTCATTTTCTAATTAGAATAGTAATAAAAATCAAAAGGTAGATGCATAGTCATGACAGATATAGGTTTTATATCATAAACATATTTGCTCTAATATCTTTATCCAGGGAGGAAAACGTCGACTACGTTTTTATGGAGAAAAAGAATGGAGACTGTCCTTGTCCTCTTAATTCAACAGATATGCTTATAACAGCTAGAGAATGTACAATGTACATTGTCCAAGCATTTGTGCATTCACTTAGTTGAATTCGGGTTTGTAGAGTTGAGTACCACTTAAATAAACCCCGTTTTATATTTTTTTATTAAATGGGTACTGGCTGCTTACAAAGAAAAAATGGCTTGGGTTTGAGATAAACACATTGAACAATAATATCTAGAGTGTCCCGTCCTGCAATTTTTGGGATTTCCCGAAGGATCCTCGTTTTTCCTGTACCTATGTAACTTCGGCTTATGTCCGGTAATCGCAAAAAAGATTAAAATTCTCGCCTAGATATTTAAGATTTCTGACGTTTTATTACATTTTATATGAGTTCTTGTTCTTGTTAAAATAGAAAGGATGTTCCGTACCTACACATTAAAATAAACGACCATATGCAGTAAAAATAAAGCTTATGCATAGAGTGGCTTGTTGTACCATAGTAGATACAGTCGGACATACAAGTCTACAGTTCATATTAGTAGCAGTTGGGATCAGAATTATAGTAAGAGTTATTTTTTCAAAAGCTAACTTTCCCAGTGTGGAAAACACTTAAAAAATAATAACTAAAGCAAATATTTCTTACCACACTCCATAAGCCATCGATTTAAAACATTTTACTATAAGTACATAGATAAAGATAAAAACGTAATATCTACTAAATAAATAACAAAAAAAGTGTTAGAAAACACAGAAATGTAAATGAAACAACTAATTCAGTTCACATATTTTAACACGTCCCTACAAGATCCTTTGATAATGAATTATTCAACTTGATATACGTACTGTAAGGGGCTTCTCTAAATAATCTTTGTTCAACTAGGTTAAACTAGTGTTTAGGTATTTTCACCCTCACTAACTATTCATTACGACTCGTTGCTTACGAATGTAATATTAATAATTATATCAAACGTATGTATGTATAGCTGAGTCCCGCGGTTTCACCCGCGTAATTCCCGATCCCGTGGGAATATCCGGATCAAAAGTAGCCTATGTTACTCTTAAGGATTTTTTGAAATCGGACCAGTTGTTTTTAAGTTTATTCATTACAAAAATACAGACACACACACAAAAATACAAATCTTTCCTCTTTATAATATTAGTGTAGGAGTAGATTAGGTAGGTACATCACATACTTGTGATCCTCCCGGCTTTGTTAGAGTGTACAGAACATGACAAACAAATATACATATTCATAATTTCCCTTAAGCAGTTCACCCGGTTGTTATCTCTGTTATCAGGAGTTGAGTCAAGTTAGAGGCCCTAGGGCGACCTGAAACCTCTAACATTAGATGAGTTACATCACTGAATATGAAAAAAAATCACCGTGGTCTTGTGGTATGGACGTTTTCCAGGCAAGCGAGTGAATCGCGCCAAGTGAAACACAAAAAAGTGGTAAAACTACTCCGACCCTACTTTGCGTTTATTAATTAGGCTAAAAGTGACCAATAAATATGAATTCAAGTAGATTGGCGCTTATTTAAATGAATACTCTTTATTGTACACACGGTTTACATTACAATACAAATAAAAACATACACAACCTAAAACAAGGCGTCACAATGGGCGGTCTTATCGCTTAAAGAGATCTCTTCCAGGCAATCTTATTTCCACAAACATAGGTATTTAAAACCTTACAAATTAAAATGTTAATTGGTAGATTGACATAATGGTATCATACCTAGGTATTACTAATAATTGCCCTAACAAATTTTAGGTGATTTATACAGCAAGCGAGTTTTAATTTGTGCTATTTTGGGCGCTGTATCTACCACAAAACTAACACAGTTAGGTAGGTATGAACAATATCGTACTTGGAATTAAATCCGTTGATAATAATATGCCTCCTATATATATATACACACATACATATAGGTTCATAAATTAATATCCTGTTACAACGGACGATTGGACCAATATTGTTTATTAGGCGAGTAGTTTACACAGTCTCACCATATTGTATTTCATATAGTACGTCGTAGAACCAAGCATTAAATTTGATAATATTCAAAATTAATAATCTGAATAGTGGTTGTAAATAGGCAGTAAAGTTAAACTTTAGGCTATCCCAGCTAGTTAACGCAGAAACTTTATGAACAATGCAGAGTTTACTGAAGTATTTACGTAACTTATTTATTGATATTACAGAATATTGGAGTAGCTGAAATGCCCACATAGTTAATATCTTTCAAATAAACTCATCAATATTCAAAAATAACAAAGATATTATTGTTTTGTTTTAAACTACTATAAAATATTACCGAAGTTCAAATTTATTCCTTACCTTGTCATTTCTTTTGTATTTGAAACCAGGTGGGTCCATTGATTTTACCCATCTATGTCTCCATCTCCTGAGAATTTCCAAAAATGCTTTCTAAGTCTTCGTTATCTCTGATAGTCGTTAAGTTACAGTTAGGGCGACTTAAAAAAAAATCCTAACACTAGCCCCCTACTTATAAACGATGACTAAGTTTATGTAACGTTTGCTTTTACTGTGACATGGAGTTTCAGAGTTAATAGACAATGATAAACGTTAAATAAACTTAATCATCATTTATAACTAAGGAGGCTGGTAAGCCACACCACTACACGAAATGAAGGAGTCTATTAATTATTATGGTCAAGAGATGGATCGGGCTTAAATTGCACATAATGCAATTTCAGCCTGAAATTCTGACCACATCAGTCAAAAAGTCAGTCACGATTAACTTTATAACATTAATCAGTTAAAAACTTTTAAAATAATGGTTACGCCGCATATCATTATCAATTTTAACTGACTTAAAACAAAAGGAGAAGGTTCTCAATTCGTCAGAATATATTTTTGTAATAAAACTGTCATTACAATCAAACTTGGCGTATTTAATTCAATATTTCATAAAACAGTACCTCGGAGACAAAAAGTTTGTGAAATTACCTTTTCCTGGTACATTTTAATCATTGTAGTACTTACTTAAGATCGCTAAAAAGATTTCGTTCTGACAAAAGTCGCCGAGCAATAAAATGTTAAGTGGAGTTAGATTTTTTAAGAAGTAATAAAACTGAAAAGTTTATGAAATTACGCAATTTACCTGTAAGTACGCACATTTAAAATTAATCTGTGTTTTGTCAGGCTCATTTTTAACAGGTGTTTTGGTTTAAAGTACCCAAGATGTAACTCCCGAGTACATGCCTTAATGAGAAAATGTATTTAATTTATTCGTATAGCGTTACAATTAACTATAAATTAAGTTATCATTATGAACTATTTTAAAAACTTAGATCAAAAATGTAAACAAAAATCATTTACTTTATTGAATATATTTATTTGAAAGTGAAAGAGTAGGTAATTTGACGGTTCCGTCGCGTCGTTTTGATCTAAAATCAATAAAATAAAAATAACTACCGAAATTATTAAGTAGAGATAAATATATAGTTAATAGGTAATTATCAAACAAAATGTAATTGTAGTATCATTGTCTCTATTGTTCTTTCCATACTAAGATTCAATGTTTCAAGTGTTCTTTCTTTGTTCTTTTACAACCGGATTAATTGATAAGGTATAACAGTTGACAAAATTATTCACGAAAATAAACATTTTAGTGAATAATTTTGTCAACTGTTTAATCCATTCACCAATATTGTATACAATTGTTATTATTGTTAATACAATATTAGTGAATGGGGGAAAAGGAAATAAATACTATTTAGAAATTTACTGAGTGTGCTCTAAACTCGTAAGTACCTACCTAACATACAATGTTGGTACCTATCTAATATGTATTTTACCTGCTCGTAGGTAGCCTAAGTTTATTTGTAGAACTTCATACAAAGTAGATACACACGAATGCTCTGATAGGATTTTACATACCTTATTAGGCAGGTACGTGATGAATCAGACCGGAGCGGGACGGGCGGAGGGCCCGCGGTACGGCCGAGACGCGGGTCCAATTATAGTTTGCACTTTCGAGTAAATCTCGAAGTTTCCGTTAAAGATTATTCATAGTACAACGTAGTAGGTACAGTTCCAGTAACGAAGTGACCTGAAGCATCCGTGAGGACTCGTCGAGAGGCCATTAAGGCACCCTCCGCTGTGCCAATCTCCTTGAGTATCACATCCAATTCTTACAACATTGTCATTTTTTATTTTAAATGAAAAGATCATTTTATTACGTAGTATTTTTTATATATTGCAATGATTTTTATGGTTAGGTATCTATTAGTATACGTAGATACAGAATATATGTTTTTTTTTTATTATTTAAATATTAATTTGTTAAATATGTTAGCTGGGCTACTGAGTCGATCGCATTTGTGAGGGCAATTGGCCGTCGTCTTAGGGATAGTCTTAGGTCTTAGGGGTCTTGACTACCGCTCGGGGTCGTACTTGGTGCAAAGGTTGGCCATTGCCATACAGTTAGGCAATGCTGCTAGCATCCTCAGCTCCTTTGCGCCGGGTACGATCAAGGGCGGTTAATTTAATTGACTTTATTTATTTGACATTTGTTTGTATTTATTTTAATATAATAACGAAATGTGTTAGGCATATTATAAAATAAAAAGAATTTAATCTATTTGTTAAATCATAGGTATTTATGTTATTTTAAAATAAATACCTATGAACAAGTCATATAAAAGTTACTTTTATAGAGTGGCATGGATTAATCTAATATATAAAATTTCCATGTCACAGTGTTTGTTACCGTACTCCTCCGAAACTGCTTGACCGATTTTTATGAGATTTTGTATACGTATTCAGTAGGTCTGAGAATCGGCTACTATCTATAAAATTTATAAGGCAAAACAACGTTTGCCGGGTCAGCTAGTTAAGGTATAATATTATGTGTGTTATTATTATATATAATATTATTAATATTATGTTTTTATGTATTATACCTACATATTACACAGGTACCCTAAGTAAATAAAGGAAAATATAATGTACCAAACCGTTATATTTTGATATAATCAAATATGGTAGTGGATTAGGAGGAGAATGTGCAGATGGCGCCTACCGAGTAAGTAAAGAGCGCAGTGATAGGGTCCCGATATACGTGTCTTGGTTACTGACGAGCGTTTTCACGTTTTTGATATTCAGATCGAGCAACCATTGGGAACAAAAACCGAGTTAACTCCGCGATATTGAAAGCTTATGGATTTTTTATGCTGCCTCTGAGTGTAGCTCGGTGATCACTCCGCTAAATATGATCCTGAACTTTGCTACCTGCACCTGACTGAGTTTATGTTCTTCAAAGGTTGTGAGGAGCAGGTAACGTGAATGTGATTGTTTCCAAATTTTACCATATTGAGGATCATAACAATAAAATTATAGAGTAATTTTGAAAAACCGAGCTATCAAGTACCGAATGGTGTAAATGTCCGACCGTTTTGGTTGGTGGCCAATTTTAATTGAATGAAAAAATGATCGTCTATGCATTTTTCGTTTTGGATGATGGGCTAATGGAAATTGGCAGTGGTTTCGGCTGCCACCCGTGCCAACTTTTGCGGAGCCAGCTATCGCTACGCTCCGCTCCAGTTCGGGAGCCACCGTGAGATATATATCGTTCCGATTGAATAATGTGCTCGTGGCAATTGCCTTCACTGTCTCTCCAATTAAATTTATAATCCAAATGGTCCCTGATTTTAATATCTGAGACATTTTAGAGGAAAATTAAAACTTCCAAACATAAACATGCGGTTTCGAGTGAACGAATTTCGCATTTGAATGATTTCATTCATCTTTCAAATGGGAAGTCGATCGCATGTGCACCAAATGGACGTATTGGCATGCAAAGCCTTGTGCGGTTTCTATTGAATTGTAAATTTGAGTTCTGAGAATCGAGCACTGGTTCACGATAAAAATAGGTATTATAAATTATTCGTTTCCGTTGTATCGTTTTATCACAGTTTAAAATAAAATGTTTCTACATTTAGGAACCATTAGTGTCATACCATAGATAAAATATCCTGAAAAAGGACACATTTATTACTTTGTACCTTAGTATTATCAACTTCCTCTATTCATATTGTGGTGTGGTTCACCTATAGTATTAGAGTTTTCAAGTCACTCAGTATACTTATCACAATAAATTAATAATAACGGTACCTATATATTTGATGAAATTAGCCAAACCTAGCCTAGGCTGCTCGGAGAGATGTTATGGAGGTTATCCAGCAACAGGACACGTATCACATATCTGTAAATGAAAAATATATGTTGTTTTGTACAGCAGACTTGATATATTTATCGAGCCATGTTTGAAGAGCCCTCGCGAACACTCCACTCCCGCGGCGCATGATTTAATGAGCGAGAGTATTTCATGTATCGTTAGGGCCAGCGTCGAAATCAATCACGATATTAACCATGTGTAAAATAAATTGAATGAACAACTTCTGTTCTCATTTATTTCGTTCAATTTAATTCCCAAAATGTACCATTAGCACTCGGAATCAGACATAAACTTGTTTGTTTATTCGAAAATGTTTCGACCTAGTAATTTCCCGTAAAATTTTCCGTGAAAGTTTCTTCGAACCATATTCTTAATTACTTATGCATTGTCGTTGGAGGCACCATCAATTACAACTATAGTGTATAAAAAAACTAATTGCTAGTTAATAGAGGGTAGACAATTATATACTGTGTTGGTAGTGTTAGTACCACACGTATACCTACAAGAAATCGATTTCTTAATACGCAGGTACTCTCTCATAGTTACCTACGCACCGTAACTATTCGAAGAATGTTGTTAAGAGGATAGTCTTAATTCTCTTTCTCCATACAAACGTAGTTTAAATTTTTCTCCCTGGATAAAGACATTTTTTTTTTATCGTGGGGAATCACCTTAAGACCATCAGGCCGCTCCCGGGGGAGAGCGGCCCGGTGTGTGGGGGTCCCTCCGGCCTGAGATGGTAGGCGGCCGGAGGTTCACCCACTAAACCCCTCGGTGTCCAGCGCTCCGCCATTGCGGGAGCTCGTCGGAATTCCTTTCGGAGCCGTCGACGAGCTCCAGCGGCGGGTGGTCTCGACAGACCTCCTCACCAAAAACCCCTTAGCGGGGAAAACCCTCGAGATGGCGGCGGCGTGTCTGCGCCGCCGCCATCTCGACATTAGAGCAAATATGTTTATGCCATAAAACTTATATCTGTCATGACTATGCATCTACCTTTTTATTTATTTTTTTTCATTAAGTAGGTATATTATTTTTTTATTTTTTATTATTATTTTAATTATAAAAAAAAATAAAAAGGTAGATGCATTGTCATGACAGATATAGGTTTTATGGCATAAACATATTTGTTTTTATGTCTTTATCCAGGGAGGAAAATTTAAACTACGTTTGTATGGAGAAAGAGAATAGAGACTATCCTCTTAACCAATTGGAGCATTCAAACGATCACCATCATCTAAAATAACGCTTGCAATGTGAACAAGTAAGAGTGTCGCCTATTATTATTATTTAATCATATGACGTAGGCGAATTACATTAAAAAAAAATTAAATTAGTCAGAATTATACAAATGTCAAGTGAAACAAAATGTCGCCTATTTAATCTCTACGAGTATGTTATATTTATTTGTAGTAGAGATCAATTCTTTCGACGACCTCTTTAGCGCGACCCACAGTTCTTCGAACCTACAGTAGATCATTTGTAGATAATTTCGCCTAGCCTTAGCCTATTAAATAAAACTTAAGGCTTAGGTGTACTAGTAGGTGCCTACTATACAACAAAACCAGCGGTCGTGTGTCGCCAATTTTAAAACGGTTGTTACCACTCTAATGGCTGAATACTAAAACGCTACTCTAAGTTTGAGGCTACTTCAATAATTAAGCAGCTTCTATATCCAAAATTAATATGCGAATACCCTGGTTTAAGATCTGCTTAATTGTTTACGTTGTCCTCAAATTTTGAGTAGCGTATTCGGCCGTTACCTGATCCAAGCTGTCAATAACTAACTTCTCGTACTAAAAATATACACACTAATACAAATAGTTACCTAGACCTAGAACAACCCCCCAGCTTAAATTAGCATTCTCGAAACACTTTTAGCAGGAAGCCAGCCACTATTGTTGTGTTCATTGCGTTTGTGCGAAATGTTTTTCATAGAGAAACAAAGGCTGTATTCAAAAGTGTATCGTTCGCTAGCCCACAACAGATCGTGGGCCTGTCAGCTGAGCCTTACCGCAGACTACAACGGATTGGACGAGACGTGAACCGGCTCCAATTCAAACGTCACTTTTTGCTCGTACACATTTCCCATACAAACCAAAGTAAACGAATATGAAACAACAGATAAAAAACCGGTCAAGTGCGAGTCGAACTCGCGCACGAAGGGTTCCGTACCATTATCTATACTACAGATTTTGTTTTGAATGGTAAATTGCGGTTTACGATTTATGACGTTTTAAAAAAAACTACCTACTGGATCTGGTTCAAACCAATTTTCGTTGGAAGTTTGCAAAGTAATGTACATTATATACTTTTTTTAGTCTTATCATTCCATTAATTAAGAAGTTACAGGGGGGGGGACCAACATTTTACCACTTTGGAAGTGTCTCTCGCGCAAACTACTCAGTTTAGAAAAAAATGATTTTAGAAACCTCAATATCATTTTTGAAGACCTATCCATAGATACCCCACATGTATAGGTTTGGTGAAAAAAAATTTTTTGAGTTTCAGTTCTTAGTATGGGGAACCCCAAAAAGTATTTTTTTTTTCTATTTTTATGTAAAAATCTTAATGCGGTTCACAGAATACATCTACTTACCAAGTTTCAACAGTATAGCTCTTATAGTTTCGGAGAAAAGTGGCTGTGACATACGGACGGACGGACAGACAGACAGACAGACATGACGAATCTATAAGGGTTCCGTTTTTTGCCATTTGGCTACGGAACCCTAAAAACGAGCAGAGATTCAGTAAGCTTATCTACGTACACAATTCTTACGTGTTGATAACCAAATAAGTTAGTGTACGTACAGTACTTATAAAAATAAGTTTAGTTTTAGTTATTACATTTATTGATTCCTTGTTGTTATTTAGTTTTATTTGCATTTAATTATACTTTGTATAATATTTTGTAAAATGCCTCTTGCTGGTTTCAATCGATTTAAACAATTGTTACCTCAATCAATCAATGCTTACAACTTACAATCAAAGCAGCAATGGAACTAATTTAAACTTACTTCAAAAACTACATCTCCAACTCTACTTATTCAGAAAGGTATACTTATTGTATTTTGCAATAAAAGTTTTTGAAATAAGTAGATAATGGGCTGCAATTGCGAGAAGATAAATTAGACTTTATTATGAATTTTGAATTTCCACTTAAAAATGCAATCACATATAAAAAATAATTTCCAAGACGAATGTTACCCTTTTTTACACACAGAATATAAGTCAACCTAATCACGTTTTTACAGTGACTCTACGTTGATATTTTTTTCATAAGCCTTGCACGAAATACGTTTTTATCAAAAATTCTTATAACAATAAGTAATTCTATTACATTTCAAAAGAATAAACGATCCAATAAAACGCATATTACCTCGTCGCATTGTAAAAGAAAATTTGAAAAGTGGGGTGTCTACATAAACGGATGGTATTACAATTCGGTGCCATTTGCTCTCACGTCGCCTCTTGTGTTCAAATACGTGCTTGTGTGTGGAAACTTTTTAGGAGACTATAAAGAAAATTCTTTCCCTTGAATTTACGATTTCCCTATCGCGCTTAAGCGGCGAATCATGGCGCATGGATGAAATATTATCGCTCGCAGTACCGCGCACGAAGTCCTGCCGCGCGCCGTCGCCTTATGTAAAATGTTCTCGGATTTTCACGGGTGTCTTTGCTTTATGCCAGGATATAATTTGTTATACTAAAGTCAAATTAGATCCGGCACGATTTCAAAAAGCTCGGAAAATAAAACAGAGCCAAAAAGGACTTGTTGAAATATTAACTTGAACTCATACAAAAGGGTTCGAGGTCTAATGCGCCCATTATGAATTTCAAAAGTGTTTAATTAGATCCAAGTACATTTTTGCTTAAAAACATTAAAATATAAAGTTGCTTTGTTATGTAGACTATCTTTTCATTTTATATTCAATTCAGGTTAAGTAGATAAAAAGGTTGAAATAACCATGTTTGCGTCGTTGGGTAATTCGACTTGAAATTAAATGATGTCTGACTTCAAAAAATTTGGTATTCTATTAGACTGGATGTTATAATTTCCAGTAGTGCATTAAATTTTTCCTAATGATTGTCGACGAAACGTACCTTTGAAGTAGAGATATCAAGGCAACGTCAAAATCACGTATCGATCTAAATTACGATAACTGATTTTTCTTTTATTTGAAATCGTTTTTTTTTAATAATAATTAGTAAGTAATCATTAAAAATGAACCGACAAGATAAAAGCGCAGGACAGGAATGACACTAGTTTCACTTCTATTCGAGTCCGTGACCCTGTGCGCTGCACAGGGCAGGTCAGTAATTATTAACACAAAGAAAATGCGTGAGTATCTACACTCCAACCAAAGAATCGAAGTTATACCATAATATTTGAATGCAATGTGCTTATTTGCTCCTTGCATAGAATTGCCCCCGAATAATTTCCTCCTATCAGTCTTCCTATCCTATCAGTCAAATTATTCATCAATATCCGACACCTTATTTTCAACAAAGGCCGACGAAGAACACGAAAATTCATCAAAACTTTATTGAAGCTGAAACAATACATCAGGGCGCTAAAACATCGTAATAGCCTAAAGATTGATCGTTCGGGGTTGCCGGCGTTATCAGATGGAGCTATTGTCCGATCTCTCTCCGTTTGGCATAAAACAACCATTGCGGTTTAAGACGCCTCCATACTTAGCCCTATTTATTTAGAAACAACAAAAGCCTGACATTTCACTGACGACCTCGGTGGCGCGTCGTGCGAAAGCGCGACTGCAATGCAGGAGGTTGCGGGTTCGATTCCCGCCGGGTGCAAGTATTTATGCTTAAAAAATAAATATTTGTGTCTGGTCTGGGTGTCCCTCTATGTATAATATGTATGTATTTACAAAAGAAAAATAAATATAAGTATTATATCCGTTGTCTAGTCACCGTAACACAAGCTTAGTCGCTTACCACGGGGCTAGATGGCGCTGTGTGTTGTTCGGAGAAATTATTTATTTATTTATTTATTATTTCAATTTTCGTACATAGGTTGTTGATTCGACAGTTTCAAAAGAAATATGTAAGAGCCACACTTGGAATAACCTATTTAATCCAGATTTAATCTGTGTTTGCTATCCATACTTTTTCTCCTTAATACATCACCGGGCTAGATAAGACCTTTATATTATTGTTACGGGAAAATTAAAGTACATTTTAAAAAGTTTGACTATCAAAATTGTGCTTAATTTTATTTCAGAGCAGTCACTGGTTAGGTATATATAAAACGGTAGTCTCCTAATGTAAATTATTTAATTCAACCTGGTGCAAGTTTACCTAGGAGATTTAAAAGAGAACCAGTAACACATATTTTACTGATGAACCTACCTTGCCTTGCCTCACAGCAAAAATCATATTAAAGGAATTATTTAATTTGATTACCTTTTTTAAATTTCAAACAAGATTAACTAATTAAATGCCTCTATATCTACTAAAAACTCAAAGCAAAATTGTTAAAACGGAGCACGAGCTTTCTAGCAAAAATATTTCGTTTACAACTTTTCTTTCTTTAAAATTGATTATCTTACTTCGACGGAATGATTCACTTTTTTATTTCAAACTTAAATGGACAAGTTTCAGTTTGTGATCAGAAAATAAAAGTTTTGGGGAGCACTTTCGTTGATTTCTTTTAAATGCGATCTAACTTTGTGTTCGATTAATTTTGTGCTTCATCATGCCGTTTTCTTTGTTCGCTAGATGATGTAAACATTTTGTTTTCGACTTACCCTTATTTGTTAGTCTACAAAAATTGTGGCTGAGGCCTTAGCTGCCTACAATGGATCCATTGTTGCATTATATCTTAGTCTCTTATTATTCAGAATTAGCAGGACCTCGGTTTCACTTGCGAAAGTTTTCGATTCTTCTCGAATAGCAAGACATAAATCACATGAGGTAGGTATACTAACATTTTTTTAAATGGAATTTGATGTATATTGTATTAAACTCTAAATTAAAAAGTAAGCTAAGTAGGTATAACAATGTGCTAGAAAATGAAACAAACAATTAAAATCCTATAAAATTACATAATGTAAAACTTTGTACAATTTTCTGTACATTGTTTCTTTTTAATTACTAACAATTCTATTTACTGGTTTTTGTTCAAATAACTTTAGTTACCGACGACTCAGTATTTATATCTATCTACGCTTATTATAACCTTGGATCTTGATACACGATCATAATATTTGTTGTAATTTAATTGCCTCTTAGAAACATTTGAAAGCGTTTCATTCATTTTATTTTCTTGCTGTTTAAGATTTCAACATCTCCATTTAGGATGCTTTTATGATGCTTAAAAATATTTATGCTTACGTAGCTAGTTAAATTTAACATGTTAAATGGTCAATTTAAATAAATTAAATAGAAAAAAAAAGATAAGATACGATTTAATTTTTAGTTTTAGTGTTGTTTGTATTTTTTTCACCTTTTAATATTGTTATTCTATTTGTATAAAAAAAGTAACTATAGTAAACAAATTGCGATTATGGTCGTTTTGTAGATAGCTTCAAGATTTTTTCAAATGGCACAAGGACTGAAAAAAATGCTAATATTGTCTAACCTGTGTCCATAATTGCTGACGCAACCGTCCGCGTCGGGTAGCCGCGCCTTGTTATACTAGGGTTGCAGCGTTACGTCGCTCGTGAGTCGATATCGGATCGAAATCGTACGTTCAAAGTTAACGTTTATAGAATACTATCACTCGTGGTAGAGAGGTACAGAGAACCCGAAGTGTCCTCGTCAGAAAACCTGTCACGTTCATTGAACCTTATCGCGGACCTCATACGCAGCCGGCGACATCTGGATATTTCCTATTTTACTCACTAAAGGACACATTTTTATAGAACAAATTTAATCTAAGCAAAAGAAGGGATCAGTCTCGGGAGTACCCTCAGAGCACGTGTCTTGTGGACGTGAGCTTCTAACGGTTCCTTACACTGTTATTAAGTACATGTGTCCGATAAAGGACTTTATCACATCGCCAGCGGCGTTGCGGTCGTTTTTATATGTTCGCTTTTTATCATAAATGGTTTTTTTGTCATACATAATAATGTAGGTACAACCTAATCAGATTTTATATCAAAGGATTTCGTTTTATTGATAAATTTTATTTTATCCGTGTTTTTATTGTTCATTGTGTTTAGAAAAGGTAAAAATGTGGTTAAAGAAATTTTATTCGAATTATAATTGCTTCAAGTGAAACAAAATTAGAGGAAGTTTCGTAGCGTTCGAGCTTAAAGACATATGAAAGGCTTTTATGAGGAGTTCATTCTGCTGATAACACAATGGCAGTTAAGTTGAGCTTAACAATAAAGCCAACCTTACCACTCCGAGACGTCATTAAGTTTTTGTAACTCTTCCCTGGGGGCTTCACAAGGATGTAGGGCCGTGCGAAGAAAATTTTCTTAGAAAAACAATAAATTTTCTGTGAGTTACGCTCGAGTGAATTTCAGTGTCGGCTGAGCGAGAGCACGCTCGCCATAATATATTGAATTTGAAACGAACAAACTTTTACGTTCTCCGCGCCCGCCTGTAAAAAGATTTTCTCAAAATGTTTACAATGCAATAATTTTTATTCGACATCAAAGAACAACGGCCCTCGAATCTGATTCCCAGGTTGCGACAGTAACGCGATATCTAATGTCACTGACATTTTAAGAAAGAAGTAATATTTATTTAAGTCTATTCGTAGCAATACACAATATTTTCTCGCACTTCTCGCGCTAGGTAGATATAAAGATAAATTGCCGGACGTTGAACACAGCGCCATCTTACCCCAAACTAAGTAACTAGGATTGAACTATGATTGCTATGGAGTATGAAACAACGGAATATACTACATTTTATATGCAATTAGATTGCATGTAGTATGTACATGTACGTACATACATTTCGGTCATTTTTTAGTCATTTTAGGTTTAGGACATAGGTCTTACACCCGAAGAATCGAACCCGCAACTTTCTGCAATTCAATCGGGCATTCGCACGACGCGCCACAGAGGTCATCAAAATAATAAATCGTTTCAATGAATTTTTAATTATGCAACGTTTTATTTTATTATTAAAGTGTAATAGGCTAATTACCCCTAATTTAAAAATCTGTAGTCATATAGATAATGTTAAAGTGCAGTCGTATAAATATAAAGTTAAGAATTCAAGCGAAAGACAATAACTTCATTCTTAGCGTTGAAATATTTACGTCGTTTTACATTTTACCCAATCACGAAAACACGAAAATCTCATTTAACCCTTAGCCCATTTCTGTATCTTTAAAAACCTTTCTTATTTCGAAAATGTTTAGCTGAGTTCTCTGATGTTATATCATTCAAAATACTTATTGATCGGTAGAAAAACACTTTGTATCATAGCGGTTTACCGGAGCTTTAACCGCAAAAAATATTGGCGAAAAGGTGTGAGCTCTCCTGGCTTAATCTCCGACGATTTGCGAAGAAGGAAAAAAGGGTTTGTGTATTCTGATCCCCCAAACCCTCCCTCTGCCTGCGCTTATCGTGCCCGCACCTATTTATTTCCTCGAAAAATATTACTAGTGGCAAGTTTCCAAAACCGGCAGGTTTATTAAACCGGTGCAATTTACAATAATAGGTGATATTTATTTTTGCTCCAATAATGGGAAAATATTAATTGTACTTACTTAGCTATAAAACTAAAAGGGCGTGTCCGATTTATAAATCGTTAATTAGTGTGTTTAATCAGAAAGGAGCTTATTCTGTGAATAATGATCATATTTAGTGAAAACCTTATATGCATTCAGGAATTTATCTATATCAATACTAATATTATAAAGATAGGTATGTATTTTATATGTACTAATGTATTTTTGTGTGTCTGTGTGTGCGTTTGTTATGAATAAACTCAAAAACTACTGGACCGGTTTCAAAAATTCTTTCACCATTAGAAAGCTACATTCACCCTGAGTAACATAGGCTTTGATCTCGATATTCCCACGGGATCGGGACTTACGCGGGTGAAACCGCGGGACGCAGCTAGTCACCTGTATAAGTACCCATAAGGTAATGGATTCCTATAGTTTACTTTACATAGGTAGGTACATAAGTAGGTAGGTAAAGGTATTAAACAAGAACATAAGTTTGAATTTTAATCCTTACCAACAACTTATAACTTTAGACACTTATTGAACACTAGTTAAGTCTCGTGGTTTCACCCACGTAAGTCCTAGATATTTTCAAAAACCCTTTCTTATCGGATGCCTACATCATATAAAGAACACACTCTCCAAATTTCAGCTCTCTACTATCATCGGTTTAGGCTGTGCGTCGATCAGTCAGTCAGTCAGGAAAAAGCATCTAATGATGAGCTCACTTGTTTTTTTTACATTACCATTATTGTTAGGTACCTACTCATTTCTATTTATTTGACAGGTTTTAGTCCAGGATCCCTGGTACATTTTCTCAATTGATTGCAAATTTTCTGTGAGTAGCTTCATTTTGATGACACGAAATGAGAACGGAAAAAGCTTGATAGTAATCAATTTGCAAAAACGTTCCAGGGAGCCTGGACTATTTTTAAGATATAACTATCAAATATTGATCTCAAATCGATCGTGTGTCACAGATGTCCTGTTTCCAAATACTTTTACTTTAAAATTCTGATCTAATCCATGCACACTGTAAAAGATCGACGCGGTAGCATAAAGTTTGAATGAGGTATTAACATATTACAATTAATTTATTCATGCTCATTGGATTCGCGACCGACTGAAATATTCCGATAATATTGAGGTAAACCTGGTTAATCGGTACCATCCTTAATTACCGTCACTTGTTTGTTTGTAACTATTTTTAATTATTAATTGTATGGTATTGATTATATTGGTGCTGTAGACAAAGCTTACTCCCTTACTTATAAACGATGATTAACAGAAACTATGTATCCATCGATTGTCTTTTACTGTCACATCACGTCACATAACTCTAATATTTCACACTAATACATATTATAAATCGGTTTATGTCCATCTCATACATAATAGCTATCACGGTTTATGTATGAGATGGACATAAACCGACAGACAAATAACCGACCGATAAATAGACAGTTGAAATTTTCACAGAAGATGTATTTCTGTAGCCGCTATAATAATAAATAGTAGGTATAAACAAAATAAAAGAAATATTTAAGAACGCAACGATCCCGCTATGTATTTTTACCACTAGCGCCATCTATTTATGGAGTGATAGACTGGCGCCAGTGATAAAATAAATTTTCGCTATCGCATAGCGTTCACGGATTGGTTGGTCCAGTGGTCAATTTAGGGTTCCGTACCTAATTGTGATAGTGGTACTTCCTCCGCGAGTCCAACTCGCACTTGCCCGGTTTTGTTACCATGTATTTATATTTTCCCTTCTTTAAAAAGTCTTAGAAATATGGTTTACCTCTAAAAATTATTGGCCACCTATGAACTAGACCATCACGCCATCTTTTACGCCGTCTGCCTCGACTACTTCGGGGGTTAGAGTTTAATAATAATTGGCATTTTCATCTAATTTTAGATGATTTATACAGCGTAAGCCACTTTAATTTATTTTATTTATTTCTATTTATTAGGAGTAGGAGTGGAGTAGGCGTGCTAGCACAAGTCAAAACGTCCGGAGCTAACTAATCCGTGGGTTTCTTCATGATATTTTTTTCATCGTAAAAGCGATAGCGCAAACATTCTTTTCGCAAGGAAAAAGCCAGCGATGCATGGTCGGCCGGAATTCGAACACATGAACTTCGGTATGAAAGTCGAGGTATCTACCACTAGGCCAACATCGCTCAGTGCACTTATTTTTAAATCCCTGTCGGAGCGATTAGCAGAGATAATATGCGACCAGAAAGCTGAATTCTTTAACTGATTTTAAAGATAAGTTACATAAAGTGAGTTTACATTTCTTAGAAAAGTAGAATATGTATATGTAACTCTGCTTTTATTATATTTTAATTATCTTGCGACCTTTTATCTACCCACATTTTAGGGCTATACCTACTTGTGTAATATGCCATCTAAAGTTTTGAAACTAATTCAATTTGCTTCGGACAATATTGTGACACCTTCTAAACACGTAGACTAGGTCAACCGAATTCAATTAGATTCTCTTCCTACTTAAGAGAATACATTACCTATCTCCGGATATCTTGGTGGAAGGAAACTCATCATAATTAATATTCATTAGGTATATATTTGAGATTATTCAAGGCTCGCCATAAGACAAAGTTACCGAGATGGTATTTAGCCGCGCACCTGCCCGAGGCATCTTAGCGTGGTCAAAATTAATGCGACGCAAAGTCGGCAAAAGTCAATTACACTTTATTAAAACCGTCTCCATTTATATCAATTTGACGCAAACTGTTACAAATACTGGTAATGTTCCGTCGTTTCATCGGAGCTTGCGAGGCGGGGCTACGCAAGCGCCGCGCAGCATCGTAGCGCTTCGCTTCCAGTGCGATAGACAAAGCGAAGCGGGCAGCGTGCCGCGGGCAGTACGACACCGGCGCGCCGCGGGATCGCAGCCCTCGCGTCGCTATCTCACGCACCCCGCGCGCCACGACACCCCACTCGATTCACCTCAACGATGAATATTTAATCGAGCCGATACCGATGGCGTATGAATGAGCGAACTTTGTTACCCCTCTGACAGTCATGACGACACTTTATTGACCTATCTACCTTTAGTTCTTTGGAAAAGTTCCGTCGATTATAGGATGTCTTTGGGGTAAAGTAATTTGACATAATGAGCGGGCGAAGATTGGTTCCGTGCGCGGCGCCAGTGACACCTGTTCTCTTGCTACTTATAATTAGCTGTTCCGCGGTTCCGTCCGACGGTAAGTTTCGATCATGTTCTTGCAACAAAATTTAACAGTTGTAGCTAGTTATTGCTCTGCTCTGTTTTTTCTAGTTTTATTTTATTTGACGAAGTTACCCCACTGACCGTCCTTCAATTCTTTTGCTTTGTTTACTGTTTTATTAGCTGCTTATAGTAATATTTATCTAAATATAAATAACGTTCTAAGGTAATAAAAAGTATTTTCCTGTGAAAGATTAGATTTATTTTCTCACCATTATAAAAATCAAGATATCAGGCACGAAAACGCTTGAAAAGTAATTTCGATATATTATGTACCCGGCGGGACTCGAACCCGCGACTACTGGCAATCCGAACCAGTAGTCCGTTACGTTTGTTTTTTATTAAGTAGGTATATTATGTTTTTATTTACACGTTCAATTATCCTATTATTGTGTTTGTATTAAACGTGTAATTGAGATCTACATCCATTTTTATTATTACAGCTCTACTTTTATTATCGTACAAATTATGTAACAAATAAAACTATTACACAGGTGTTTAGGAAAACTTCATACTCTATTTACCTACTTATGAAGTAGATTAGTAAGTAATTTTCTAACAAGCAGGTAATTCAAGAGTATAATAGAGGCACTCTTTGAACTACTTTACAATAAAGCTATTATTTTATCGGCTTTATACCTACTTAAGCCTGTACTGGAGCTGCATGTAATGGCTTTTGAACCTACATTAATTAGTTTCAGGGTTTTTCGGATAATTACCTATAATCATCATGATTTGCCTCATGATTTTAATTGTTTTTATTTGTCTATATCGAATTTTAATAGTATCTATCTAGGTCAACTTGCCAAGCTTTGACGACGGAAACTCGGCTACCATAAGCGATAAAATGCTTTTGGATATTCTAAAGCTTTTTAACACACTATGGACTCAGAGAGGTTTGGGTAACATTTCAATCAGAGGAGAGAGCTATTCAATAAACTTTATTCATCATTTGTTTTATTTCATTCCATGTATGGTTAGAAAAGGCGCTTTCAACTCCCAACTGGTTTCAAACAGATTTTATTGCTTGTAACAGTCACCCTTCACACATTGGTTATGGGTAATAATCCATCACCTTACCACGTGAGGCCGACACGGATTGGTTCACATTCCACTTAACATTTTATGTCCTTTTTTGAACTAGGCATTATACTAATGTCTCTATCGATATCCTTGGTTAATAGGGTAACTTTGGATGCATTCCCTTGCATTTCATTGGCATTATAGTATGTATTCTATTCATGTACGCATTTTCTTTTCAGTTCACGTTACGCTTAATACTATGGTCTCAATGTCAATTCTTCTTATCCTTCATAAATAAATCACTAATAAACATGTACCTACATATACCAGCAAAGTAAGCGAACTTAAATGAATTTATGACAAAAAGCAATACCTTTTGTCATTAATTCATTTAAGTTAAATAAAGTAAATAAACGCCAAGAAGAAGTTAAGGTAGAAGTACGTTGGCGACGCCATGCAGCAACTGCAAGTAAAGATAAGTACAACCTTAGGAATGATTTAATACTAGACCGTGCCTGCGCCGAGATACTTTTGTATGGAGTCAGCCTTTGTTTTGCACGCGTTAGCAAACAACGTATACGTATTTATCCTTTAAATCTTTTTCAAATACGGCATAGGTATACAAGTTGTTTCATCTCACGAAGGCCTTTCGGTCTTAGTTGTGTGAGTGGGTCCACGCCAATCACGTGCATATTGTTTCTGTTAGAGCCCGAACATATACGCACACAGACATACCATGTCCACAATAAACACCTACGATAGCCCAATTATGAGCCTATATATGCATGGAAAATGGCTAGCAAAACGAAACATAGGTAAACGATTTTAAACTTACAAGGTTGTTTTCACTACAAATATAACAACATGCCAGCCAATAAGCCAGTTAAAACTACTGGCGAAATATCGAGCTCTGTTAAAACAATTTTAAACATGATTATTGGATAATATTTGTAGTGAAACATAGGTAGTCACAAAAAAGAAGGAAAATATATTTATTTTAATCTCAGAGATTTTTGTATTGAGCCCTGAGCGATTTAAAATTAAAAGTAAATGATTATGAATCGGAGTAGGTAAATGCTGTTCCTTATTAGATTTCAAAAGGTAAAAACCACTAAACGTACGTCCGTATGTTGTTGAGAAACGCATTTTGAATGATATTTCTAAATATTAATTTGCTTAAACTGCACACAATATGAAAGCAATAACAGTTCGATGATAGTTTGGATTTATTATTTTAAAATCTATAAATACTCGTGCTATTTAAACGTCGACAGCAAAACAATCAACATATTTCTCATGGCTTCTGCCCCAGAGTTGATATCAGTTATAAATCCATAACGTCATTTAGAAGATTCGTTTTTGCTGGATTTCTCGTTGCATATAAAGGGAATTTATTGATATTTCATATTTCCTATGAAATGTAGGTAGGGGAGAGAGGGGCAAGACGGGGTTGCGGGCAAGACGGGGACTTGGCCTTAGAGCACAAACCAATTGACCAATAACAATCGTAAAAACGCAAAAAGGTGCGACGGGTAGGGGGTCATAGTATGACGCAGTGATTGAGTGATAAAACCACGAGCATTTTATTTTTTTTAGAAAAAACTGATTTTTGTCGATCACCTTGTGATTTTCACATTTTCATTAGATCGGGGCAGCATGAGACACAAGAGCATTTCAGATTAGGTTTAAAGTGATTTGTTTGTGGCAATGACTACTACAACAGGTAGGAACTTGCTTATCTTCGTATTGCATAGCAGTTTTTTTCTGTACGATTTTTAATTTAAAATGACCGGAGTGGGCATGATGGGGTATAGGGTACCCCATCTAAAATAGTTTTGGAAAAATTATAAAGATGAAGAAACTGGCAAAGGAAAATAAGCACAAGAAAAGAACAATGAGAACTTAAGAAAATTGAGATGACTATAAACCAAAACAACAATCACTAAGAAGAAAAGGTCCAAAAAAGTATTGGTTGAGTCATCATCATACAAAAGTGACTCTACGAGCCACGGTATTTGAACTACGATAAAGTTTATGCTGCTTTTGCTGTATGCAGCAAATGGGCTCACTGTAGCTGTGTTGGTATGATCAATAAAGACAATGAAGCACCTGTAACTTGTTGTATCCCACTATACCCCTAGGGGGTACCCCATTTCACCCCGAGGGTAGGGCAAGACGGGGTGTTAGGCACTTTCCTAGTTTTTCACAGTTTTTTATTAAATCCATATTATAATGAGGTTATAAGTACTTAATTATTAAATACGGATTACCAACGAAGATTAAGTGGATAAAAAAAGGTATGAAAACACAATACTGTCAATGTTATTTAGCTTCAAACCTTAAGGTCCCCATCATGCCCCCCTATCCCCTACATGTTATTTTACAAAATTGTGGTAAGACAATTAATATTTTTTTATAAACGTTTGATGAACGTTGGACAACTAACTCACCGGAACTTAACCTCAAAAGTTTCTAAAACAAACTAAAAGTTGTAGAACATAATATCTAAGTTGTTCACCTAGACTTCTAGAACAACCCCCTTCATGGTCGGACATTTAGTATAAAATTGTATACATGGGACGTGCAGAAAGTTCAATAAGTCATAAGAACTTGCAGAAGTCCACTTATGTGAGCGTTTACATGGAATTCGGCTGCGCAGGTCACCTTGTACAAGATTCATTGCATATAGGTAGGTAGATTATTTACTGTCTAAGTAAGATAACAGTTTAATGAAACGTATGAATGCTTTTAGATCAATTTGTGCGAAACATGTCGAAAGTCTTGAAGGTCGTGAAGGACCTTAATTCTGCGGTCGTGAAACATACGAGTCGTATTATACGGCATCCATCAATCTCGATTGATCCCTTGTGGTAGGTTTTGTCACATAATTAGGTTGCCATGGTATCTGACCTTTGTTTTAGTATTCCATCGATTAGGCACATTCCACTAGGATCCACCAATGAGGCTTCACCGGTAGATTTATGGATATTTTTTTCCTCTTCAATTCACCAGTGGATCTAATTACCACTTCCACATAAAGGACTAAAAATCCAATTTAGTTAAACTATTTTTAAACGTCTAAACATTATTAAAATTTCTAAGTAGTTATTAATAAACAAAATTACAAGAATAATAACTGCTTAAACTTACAATCAACAAATTATTATTATTAAAGAAATAAGTTGCAATTTTAAAGGGTAAAAATCACATTTAGGTTAATTAAAACTTAATATGTGATTTTAACTCCTGTGTGTTCACGTAGCTCAGAAGGTAGAGTAGAGGGATGGGCTCAAACCCTATTGGGGACATTGTGGAAAAGTTAGTTTCAATTCTGTATTTTTTTAAAGTGTTTTCTACACTTGGATGGCTGATGCTTGAATGTCATCCAAGTGTAGGGTGTCGGGTGCAAATTTTTGAAAAACATTTTTTCAAATAATCATAAAAATTCCTTCCTATTAATAATTAAGTTCAAATAGTTCCTTAAAACGTTCCATTGTTCTACGTCTAACGAATATCACAATCATCCTTAGGTGTGATTTCAACTAGAACACTTTTGAGGAAGTGGTGAAACTAACTCGGTTAATCTCGAGACTCTCTCGCATCTTGACCGCAATCCAGAATTGAATTGCTATCAGTGGAGCCGCATAAAGTTCTAGAGATCTTGTCTCGCAACCAAGCCACCTCACCTTGTATATGATTATTTGTGAGTTGTAGGCGGTCCGCTTCAATTTGTTACTGAACTCGGTATGCCTTTGGTGGAAACTTGCTTAGAACTGGTTAAGTAGATACATTGCAACGCCATATAAACAAACAAGCTAGTTTGGCCATACGGTATGCGCCCGCGATATCAAAACTTCCCAGTTTACTATTCCTGCAAGCCATAAAACGTCTAATACAAAAGTTAGACATATTCATCTTAACAAGCTCCGAGTACCTAACTTGAATGACAGCGACCACATATCTAATAATTATAACATACCAACCGTAGCTAAAACGTACCTATACGAAGAAAGGACAAGTTTTCCAACATTATTACCGGAACAATTTTGCGTTACTACCTTGTACAGTTTAATCCGATTTACTTCGTAAATATGTTTGTTATAAAAGTGGGTCGGCTTATAATAAATAATAGAGTAGGGATGTACCCACTGGGCTTTTGTTCCGTATCTAAAGTACAGTGGTATTTCAAAACGTTAATATTCTGTAATCAGATAACTTAACAAACGTTGGTCTGTGTTTTTTAATGTTTTCTAAATAAAAAATGGCTAGGAAAATTTGTTGATAAAATCGTGATAAATTTCAAACATAAGCTTATTGTTAGAAACAACTAATGGTAGTATTAATTGTTCTGTAATGGATGATTTATGAGTTGGAAGTTCTTGGATCAGTACCTACGCTCGCGCTGTACAAATTTGGATAACACGATTCTACGGCCAGAGCATCTCAGCTTTATTCCTGCACTGATTTACGTGACACACTGGCTTTCTTGTTGGCTAATAAATTTATAAATACCTAACGTTTTTGAATAGTTACATAATCGCGTATTATTGTAAATGATACGCGATAAATGTGGGTAGGCGGTTTCACAAACAACGATATAAAAGAAGACGTGGCCCGCCGCTGCTCCAGTTCCTTCGTGACCAAGACCATTGTGTAACATGGTTGAAACGAAAAAAAAATACTCGATTAAGACCCGGGAAAATGTAACTAAGTTTTAACAAATCGTGTGAATTTAAAAAGTTTAACGTTTTTGATAATTTTACAAATAACCCTTAGTTTAACCTACGACTTAAAATGTTATGTATGTTACTTCTCTTTCGGTTACTAACAGTTCATTGTTAGTTATTATAATAATGTATTTGATTTTTTTTGTAAACCAGTGCCAATAAAAGACTATTGAGTGGTGAACAAACTTTTTTATAAATTTTCACAATTAAAATCTTGTTTATTTTAAGATGTAGGTACATAATAAGTTCTTTTTAATGCTAAAAATTATTATTTTCTAATGAGTTCAAAGGCAAAAAGCATAGAAAATACTGTAACTTATAATAAAAATTAGGTTCTCTGTTTTAGTACCCGTGTGTCCGCGTAGCGCGCCCTCCACCTCTATCTAATGAAGCCAATTTTCTGAGCCCATTCCACCTTGCTTTTGAATTTTCTCGCGTATTTTCCTTGTCATCCATCTCCTTTCACGATTCCGCCCAAACAGATTGCTTTTGATTTCGAATTCCAAAAGCATTGATTTAATAAACAAAATGTTATTTGTCTACATTAATTAAATTTTCCTGAACAAATATTGTTACAAATTAATGGTCTAACTAATATCAAACAAAAGTTTCCCGATCAAAGTTTAAATAACCTTTGCTTTACAAAGTTAGTTTTATTTTTATTTCCGAAACATTCTAAAGTTTATGAAATCCCTGGAAATTATTAACTTGTTGGATCGTAAATCGAAAGAGAAACCAGAAAAAATATTTAAACCGAACTTTTGTTACATAATTAGAATTCCAGGAACCCCTTAATACTCAATAATTTACGTATTTATATAAAGTATTTCAAATTATTTCCTTTTAAAAAAATTCCTCCTATTAAACTTGCCAAAGTTTTCGTCTTAGCATCTACGATACGTTACCGATTGCGAAAAATAAACATTTACTTATAATCTGAAAGGAAACCAAGGAAGACTGAAAGGGCCTAGTGCGATTTATTTCTTATACTTAGCAAACGTTACAATCACGTTTGCGTAAGCAGCCAAATTGTATTAAAAATTGAATAGCGCCCCTAATGGACGTAAAAAAGTTTTGCGTAAATAGAAAGTTTGCGTAAACTCCCACTACAGTTGTTTATATTTCATTATGAATCTAACTATCGTTGTTGTTTTTTTTTTATTTCAATAAAAAATAATAATGAACTCATAAGTAGATAAATTCCCAATACGTTAGATAACGACTCTCTGCGAGTAAAAATTTAATCTATTTTTCCGGAAACTCCTGCAAAGTTTATCGGATGTTCCAGGAGTATTTAATTTAAAAGAAATCTGAGTACCTACATAAAACATGCTTATTCACCGTGCTCGGTCCTCTACGTGAAAATATTTTGAAGTAAATTTTCTCTTGCTCAAAGTTTATGCTAGTTGTGTCTGAGTCAGCTGCAACAGCATTACTGAAATGCGAAAACCATAATGCCGGCTCTCTTTCGACAACCATTCAAAATTACTCATCCGTGTGAGTTCAACGAAAACGTATTATGTGATCTGTGACGAAACTGTTATTATTTGTTTTTGCTTACTTACTTTTGATATTAAAGACATTTTTTGGTTTGAATCGCGTGGTGTTTATTACTTTTAGCATTGTTACAACGCTCAACGTTTCGAGACCTCTCCAGGTCCCTTCTTCACGATTGACTGAAATTCAATCTTTAATTTCAATACAACATCGCGAAACACACAAGAAAAAATTACTCACTCTTATTTAAAAATTTTAGTAGGTTCTATTCTACTAATAGTATACAGGTGAAAGTTTATGAGTAAGTAAGTAAGGATGTTTGTTACGCGCGAAAACAACTAAACCGATCGCGATGAAACACGGAATTGGTATGCATAATTTGATATGCAGAGCTGGAGACCTGGAATAACACACAGGGTAGTTTTTACCCCGACATTCCGGTGGTATCGGGATTTACTCCCGTGAAACGAGAGTGAAACTCGGGGGCGCAGCTAAAGTAATTATAAAAACAGTGCAATCTACATAACCTATTTTAGAGAAGTACCTTGTTCATTGAGAAGCACCCAAAATAGCACCTTACACAGTTATACTGAAGTCTAGTTTGATTACAATTACTTCTGTTTTGAAAAGCAAAACCTTTCTTGAGAATTTCGTGTCAGGAGGACACGTGGCGTTAATTATTTTTCAAAATTCACTGTTCAAAACCCAGTTATGATTCGATTTTAATAATTTAGAAAACATTGTTTTTAGTGTATCATTGCTTTCTTAAAAAAACCTTTTCTTCTTCTTTCGGTATAACTACTGGTGAGGCTCACCTAGTGTTAGAGATTTCAGGTCGCCCTAAGGCCTCTAACTTGATCTAATTTGTACGACCGCTATCACAGATAACACCACCTTCTTAACGAGTTTTCCTACGCACTGAGAAGTTCAAGAAAATATTTTTTGCCACACAAATAGCCTGCAACTATCCCCTTATACTATTTGCCCCAGTTTTCATACCTAAACGTAGAAAAACAAAACAACTAAAAGTCATAGTAATAATTGTTATTGCAATAATATACAGTGATAAGTCGATAGACGCCAGGTACGAGGCGACACCGCGCCTTGTAGTGCCATATTTCGTATGTGCGAAACGTTTGGCCATATTTCTCGAGGTCTATGCCGATACCGGCACCCGGTAGCATTTCACGCGACGTTCTCCGGTTTTTCGATGTGCGGTTTCCGCACCACAATGCCGTTTTATTTACGGTTCAACTACAGCGGTGTATTGAGTTAGGTCACGAAGCGAATGTAAGTGAATCTCACACCGGCTTCAGTGATCACGGTTGTGAGAGCGTATATCACCCTACTCTCTACCATAAACTGTTGTGGAGTGCATCGAATTGAATTATTTTACAGGAATTTGCGGAACAAAATATCTACTATATCTCTACCTATATTTTGAATAAATGATTGAATGACTAATATCTTCAATGTTTAATATAAGGTTATTACAATATTAACTGCTATTATTATTTAAACATTACACCTATTTAGTAATTTGATTTTTTAATGATTAACCTACGTATATCTACTTGAAATATTTCCAAGGATCTTCAAAAAACATCTTGAAAAATTCACTTACATCAGTTCGCAGAAACTCAACAAACCCACCTACTATTTATAGATATACTAGCTGACCCGGCAAACGTTGTTTTGCCTTATAAATTATAGATAGTAGCCGATTCTCAGACCTACTGAATACGTATACAAAATTTCATGAAAATCGGTCAAGCCGTTTCGGAGGAGTACGGTAACTAACACTGTGACATGGAAATTTTATATATTAGAAGATATACGGTATGTAGGTTTGTTGATTTTGAATATCGTCAAAAATATTCATCAGCTACTAGTCTCTACCGTAAAGTACGACAGTTTAATTCAAAACTGCTTGATATTTTTAGTATTGAAATAATAATGCTATTTTCTTCTTCGTCGGATCGATTGCACAATATAGCATGTGATCCTCCACGAATCCGCCCATTCCAACATCCTGTAAGGGCGTTTTTAATGTCATGTGTCAAACATGCGGGGGAATTTGAATGAAAATCTCGCGTGCGTGAGCAAGCACGCATGATACTAAAAACGCCCTAAGGTCTTCGGTATTGCTATCTGATGACATGAAGTCGACCAACGTACAGCTTTAGGGTGCTTTCAATTTAGACGTTTCGTGTCGGACCGTTTATCGTGCCGCTGGTTATAACCCGCTGCTGTGCCTCTGCAGTACCGTAGCCGTCCGATTCCAAACGCCTACATTGAAAGCGTATCTGACTGCCGTGCGTTTGTATGCTAGTGGTGTTTTAATTCATTTGACAGCAGTTAAGCCATGGACTCATGGTGCAAAATGAACACATGGTGCTTGTGACGTTGCCGTCCTGTCGTCGCGCGCTCTCGGTACCGACGCCGCGCTGTTGCCGCTCCGTGCACTTTGTATGAAAACAAATGACCGTCCGTGCGCCATACGACAACCGCACCGCTTCGGCACTGAAGCGGTCCGACACGAAACGTCTAAATTGAAAGCGCCCTTAAATGCGATTTTTTCCAGTCAGTAGTTTCTTAAGTAATTATCTTTAAGTACAAGTTAAGTCAAGCTTCCGGTTAAGTAGTAAGCTCAAACAATACGTAAAGCCAGGTAATTAGATACCAACCCATTACTAGCGTTATGTTATAGGTACGACCATTATTACTTTAATGGGATGAAGTAATTACCCCTCTTAATCCATTAGCGGCTAAGTATCAAGTTGATAAACTTATGAAAATAAACCTATCTGCATATGCAAGTGCCGGGTTATTAGATTTTTGATTGTTATTTTTGGATAAATGATTTTCAAAATTCTGCACCCGACAGGAATCGAACCTGTAACCATAACAAATCCAATCAAGCGAACTTATTAAATTACAACTGTCTGTTCTTATTTTAAAAAAAGTAGTACTCTCCTGTTTATAATAAATGTCTATCCATGTCGATGTCTTCTCATAAAAGATTTTTATTATATATTGGAAAAACTATAGAATATAATCGAAATATCTACATAAACTCCAAACTCCCTTTCTTTCAAACTTTCAATCAATACAATAACAACAACAACAATTCAATATTTATTTATTATTATGAAACTTATTAAACATTTCCCAAATTACATTATAAATCAGTTCCACACTAAGCTCAGCTTGTATCGCAGTAACCGAAATACCAATATAAAAATGAAGATGACATTTAAGAGGATAGTCTCCATTCTCTTTCTCCATACAAACGTAGTTTACATTTTCCTCCCTGGATAAAGACATTAGAGCAAATATGTTTATGCCATAAAACTTATATCTGTAATGAGTCATGACAATGCATTTACCCTTTTTATTTTTTTCATTTTATTATTTTTTATTTTAATTAGAAAATAAAAAAAAATTAAAAGGTGAAAGATGCATTGTCATGACAGATATAGGTTTTATGGCATAAACATATTTGCTCTAATGTCTTTATCCAGGGAGGAAAATGTAAACTACGTTTGTATGGAGAAAGAGAATGGAGACTATCCTCTTAATAATTATTCATATAAATATATACCTTATAGACTAACATACATAAAGATAATATAAAATTAAAATTAGGGCTTAGGGTTTTCTATCTTTGACATCATTTACGAGGTTATTTCCATTTGCTGCGGTCCACTGCTTATTGCAGTGTTATTTTACTGATATTTCCAGCCGTTCTGACAGGTGTCAACCTGTGGTGTGTGGCTTCAGCTTCTATCCTACCCGTCTCTCTCAATTATCCCTGTAACTATGAGCCTTATCACCATATATATGCGCAGATATGGTTAATAGTAATATTATTAAAAGGGAAAAAAACTTTTTTGATATTTAATTTTCCACATAATATCTTTTTTAGTATCAATTCGTTGGTTCTTTGTATTTATATCTATACTGCTTAGACAATATAGATTCTCCTCTGAATATTTTCAGATTTCATAGTCCATGCTTATATGCGCCCGCCGGAAGAATGTGATCAGTATTAGAGACAGCTTTTTACGAACGAACTTAGAATCAATATTTTTTTAAAAATAAATTTTATAATTACGACTAAATTAAATTTAAATTTAATTTAATTTTAATGTTTAATCGCAGTAAAAAATCAAACGGTCGATCGTAAAAAGCTAGGAGGCTCACTGAATTCGCTCTACTTTCACCTTGATTTCTCTACGAACGTTGCTATCTTTCGCTCAATTTCTAGGATGTGTGATTGCAGCTCTGTACATAAGTATTCTGCATCTTATCTATCTACTAGGCACTAGGTTTACTGGGCAATCCGGTACATTTCTCTAGTGATAAGAAAACTCACATAGCCATACTGTCTCATTATTCCATCGTCTTTATACGCGCTGCAGATCGAAAAGTTCCATATTTTTGTTGAGAATTATCTTCACGTGTGAAACACCCTTAATAGAGTGTCAAACAGTTCATCGAAACATACATAAATAAATATGCGTCTATACACAACAACACAAATACTTTGGAAACAGTACCTACCTATATACCTATAAATAGATTGCTACTACATACGCGAGTAGACTGTAAAGTTTTTTTCGTATTTGTTTTCCAATCCAGTGGTATCTATGTACTAACCTCCACACAGACTAGGTATCAAGTGCCTGCAGAGTGACGCTTAAACTTGTTTTTATAGTTCTTTTTACAGCAACCGTTGGCAGTGTATGGGTAGCTGTCGTACATGGGAGCTCGACAGAAAAAAGGATGTTTAAATAATAGGAGTGAACGTAGAATTAAAAAACCTCCCTGTTTTTAAGTTTTAGTTATGACGGATTACAAAACGATTAATTTAATAAGTTTGAGATATTTTCCAATATTTCTTGTGTTTTTTTATTGCTCATATAAAAAAATTCCAATGCTAATAAATATTATACTGGTCAAAGTTTGTGAGTATTAAGATATTGCATAGCTTTCATTTTATGTTTGTTGCTCTTTTAGGCACAAATCGCTGAACCGATTGCGATAAAATTCACTATGTACACACCTGAATACCTGAAATAACACATAGGCTACTTTTTACGATAGAGCAACCAACACACTTACACTTACCTTTATATTAGTAGAATATCATTTCATAAGTTAGTAGAATATTTCTTAATTTTTTATACGTTTTATGCATAAGTATAAAGTGGCTTTTTTCTCGTTAACATATTAATTTATTTTCGATAGTATATGTCTATATAAAAACTCCCACACTGAACTTCCATTGAATTCATTTATGAATCACGAGTACCTATAACCTAATAGCATGTCAGTTCAGTTTTTGTTCCGTGACTTTAGTGACATAAAGGTGATATAAATCGTATAGAGGTGATGCTTATGCATCAGTTCGGTGTCGCGCCAGTTCGGGGAATGGTACACGCCGGCACCGATTCCACTCACTTCGCTTTACCATCGCCTGTCTCCAACTCTGATTTATAACACCAATATAACGCCAACCTGTCCTCTACATATTTTTATAACCTTCATACGGCCCGATATTCCTACCGAGCGATTCTTTCGCGACATTTACTCTTCGATTTCTTTCCTCGGATTCAGATAAATAACAGAAACCTTTATAGAGCTCTATTTCTTTGGCAAATTGTCCCACAATCTTTGTAAAGTGTAAGCCACATTGTTACAGATATCTTTACGATTATAATTTTGTTTTTATTTCTTTTATTGTTAGTAGGTAACTGCTAGAGAAAGTGTATATAGATAGAAATGTATTAAGTTATGATCAAAATATACGATCGTAAAATTCGTAGCACTAGCAGTCGTTCGTAGCATAATGTAGCACACGTAGACATGCTACGAGGTGACTCAACTGATTCTATACTATTTATTTATTATTATACTAGCAGCTCCCCGCGGTTTCACCCGCATAAGTCCCGATCCCGTGGGAATATCGGGATCAAAAATAGCCTAAAATAGCCTTCCTCAATAAATGGACTATCCAACACCGAAAGATTTTTTCAAATCGGACCAGTGGTGCCTGAGATTAGCGCGTTCAAACAAACAAACTCTTCCGCTTTATAATATTAGTATAGATTTAGAACTCTGTCAGCAACATTATAGTTTTCAATTGACTTCTGACTCACATGGTGACTTAATTAAAATAATGTGTTTATAATTTATAAACAATTTTATAATGAGTTATTGAAAATTGAACTCTATTCAGTACCTAGTCAGTTTGATATTATTTGGATAATTAAAGGTTTTTAATACTTTCACATCTATTTAATTAGGACTTTAACGAGCCATTCATACGTTGTCTATTGCCGTAAGGAATCCGTTAACAAATGTGAATTTGTACAGAATTAGAGATACCAGAAGGCCAGTAAAAAACGTACTTCTTCTTTTGGAGTTAATTAACATTTATCTTCAAATCTTTAAAAAATAATCGATTCAGATACAAAATTATACTTATTCAGACACTCAGATTTTAAAATATTCAGGTAAAATAATTAGTTCATTACTTTTACTGGTCTTTTAAATTGGGGTTATCGTCGGGCCAACGTGTGTATGCCTCATACAAGACTCATTATCCAAACAAGTACCTACTATAAAAACAGCAATTTTGCATATTATTCACGCAAACAAAGTATAAAATAAAATATTGGTGCAGCCACTAGAAGAGTTGTTACCGTAACGTTCGTGCAAAAAAAAAGTCTCCTTACCTTCTTTTTTTAAGTGTGCTTGATCTTGGACTCCACTGTTACTTACCCTGAGACATTAATTTAAAATTAGTATGGTAACTTTTGAATTCGAGATCTGCTTAGTTGTTTAAGTTGACCTCAAAATTTGAGTAGCGTTTCTGTATTCGGCCGCTCTAAAATGCTTTGTCCTGACTGACTGATCGATCAACGCACAGCCGCCCATAGCCGCCGATAGAAGAGAGCTGGAATTTGGTTGGATTTCCTTTATGTAATGTAGCCATCCGATAAGAAAGGATTTTTGAAAATTCCGACGGGACCTAGAGAAATGCCAGTAAACCGCAGGATACAGCTAGTAAAAAAAAATATAATTCAACTAGCTGCATCCCGCGGTTTCACCCGCGTAAATCCCGATCCCGTGGGAATATCGGGATCAAAAGTAGCCTATGTAACTTGGGGTGAATGTAGCTTTCTTTTTGAAATCGGTCTAGAAGTTTTGGAGTTTATTCATACCAAACATACAGACACACAAATAAATACAAGTCTTTCCTCTTTATAAAATTAGTATACCTAGATATAAATAAAAATCACCAAAATAAATTTTATGGCTCTAAAAATTTCCAAGCATTTTTCTTATAAATAATTTAAAATTTCACGACGGACATAACAAAGCGAAACAAGGACCGTCATTATCTTCATCAAGTTTTCATGAAAGCCAAATTCGATTTTCCTGTAATATCGTTGATTAAGATATTTAGAATTCATGACTTTTTAATAGAGGTTCTAATTACACAGCTAACTCAAATATACAGGAGTTATACCTACCAATATGGTCACATTTACTTATTAAAATATTTGAAACACACATTTGTTTGCATAGCTGTTTTATTGGATAGCTCAATATCATAGAAGCTATAAAGCATGATTTATGCTAGACCGAGCCGTGTCCGGGCCGGGGCCGGGTTACTTTTGTATGAAGGCAGCACGGACTCGACACGGACAACATGAAAGAAAGAAAGAAAGAAAGAAAGAAAATTTATTTATTCAGACAAGCACACAACTACATAACAGGAAAAAAATAAAAAACATGCAAAATAAAAGCTGTCTTCATACAAAAGTAGCCCGTCCCCGCCCTAGCCCAGACACGGCCCGGTCTAGCATAAATCATGCTTTATAGCTTCTAAATAAATTCTTCATAAATCGTAAATATTACATTCGCGGTCACGGTATCTACCCCTAAAGCAAAACACCGCTCTTGTTCATCAATATATTTCAACGACCATGAAACTGAAAATCCCTGTCGGGCTCATCGAAAATTGTTGATTATTTCATGACGGAATGTCGTAGAACTTTTTTTGTGCACAGTTTGTAGGTGACATTGTTTCCTACATTTTGGTGTAGTTTTAAGACAAGAACCTCCTATTAGTGCAAAGCCTATCCAAATTTTAGACAAAAAATGTCTGATTTGGCTAAAAGGTCGATAGGCTTCAAAGACATATTTGTATGGAAACTGCACTAAAATATCGGAAACAATGTCGCCTACAATCTGTACACAAAAAAAAGTTCTACGACATTCCGTCATGAAATAATCAACAATTTTCGATGCGCCCGACATGGATTTTCAGTTTTTCAGAATAGGGCCCTTAAGGGTGCCGTGTATAAGTGAAGTGTCTCGCATAGGTCCCGAATCAATGAGAATTTTCAAAAATGCTTTTTCATCGAATGTCTACATCACAGAACACAGAACAATATACCTACTCTTTTCAGCTCTTTTCTATCAGCGGTTTCGGCAGTGCGTGTATTTCTAACATGTATTTTTCTAAAGAAATGGACATTCGCGGTCGCGGTATCTACTCCTAAAGCAAAACACCGCTCTTGTTCATCAATTTATTGAAAGGGTAATTAAGCCAGTTGGTATATATATATAGATATAGGTATCTACTTCCGTAATATACAGTTTCAATAACAATTAAAACTAAACTACCCACCTTGATCTATCAACAAACTCTAATTAACGCAACAAACCAAAATTCGCATTAGTTGTTTGCTGATCCGGAATACACAATAGAATCGGTTCAACCGAAATTAGAGAGCCGATAATAAACAGACGGGGAAGCAGCCGAATCCCTTTCCAAAATTGTATGTATCAGTCTCTTATTGCGTGGGGTAGAGAAAACTGGCAACTGGTAAGACCTAACCGCTAATTGTGTGCCGTATTTGTGTTTATACATGCCTTCGATTCTCTCGATATTGGCTCATAGGCCGCTCCCTCGCACGCGTTAACACCGCCCTCATACCAATATAATTGTCAGATAGACTGTTCGTACAATACGTATCGTATAGTTAACATGTTCAAGTGAATCTTGTTGCATTTTGCATAAAATCGATACTCATGAATACTCCGAGTTGGAGCCATAGCGGAGCCGCGCCCGTGAGATGGGCCAACTCGAATTTGCTACAATTGCTTTATTTTTAGATAACATTTTCACGGTTTACAAACAAATATTGGCCTGATTTTGGTATTGCCGGTTACTTTCTCATGGATACTTAGGTTCCTTGGTTTTCTCATACCCACACCGTTATCTAAAACCGTGTTCGACTAAAAAGCAGTTTTCCATATCTTTGAACCAGAACAGTGTTTGGTATGACCTTAATTAAAGCTCGGCACAAACTAACTATTACAGCAACCTCTACACCGGGACCTGCATAAATTATGAAGACACAAGTTATTCTTTGATTGACACAAGCTTCTAACATCATCTGGGAGGCTGATGTTCGATTTTTAATATATTTACACTTTCTGATGATATTCTGGTTTTCCAGTTTTTTGTTCGATGTCACTGTGAAATTCCATAAATGTTTCAGAAACCGTTAAAAAATATAGAATTTTAAAGTGCCGTCTTTCAAAAAGACATAAAACTATTTCATAAAAAAGTGAAACCTTCTATTGGTTTAATTTACAGTTCAAGTTAACAGTCTTTAAAAACCTTCGAAAAACCTAGTAAGAGTTGATAACTACCTAATTCTAAAGTGTTGCGATTGCAATGTTTGTTTGTTCGAATTCCTAACTTTTACTTCATTTTAACGATTACATTTTAATAGAAAAGTTTAATCAAATCTCACTTAAAACCTAAAATCCGACTACTAACCTTAATTAATCCACTTTACAGTCAAACAAAACAGATAAACATAGCATTCACTAAGCTGGTCTAATGAAAAGATCCAAAAAGACTAATCGGCGTCGAATGGGTCTTTGACGCGTATTTCAATTAGTGAAAAGTCAATTTAGGGTGAAAGAGGTAAGTAAAGCTTCGACGGGTTAGGTGAGTCGCGGGAAGAGAGCGGGCGAATCGGTTGGGCGGTTGGAATCTAATTTGCTTAGGGGCCCGGCGCGCGGCCGGCGCGGACTTTTGTTCAACGTACTGTGCCAATTAGGTAAATACGCGGTGAGTGGCCGGGCTCGGTCGCGTCACGTGCATCCGTAAACACTTACACCGTGATGAGTGTCCCGACCGTAATCATATTTCAAGTGGCCGGGTAATCTCGTTGTCTCATCAACGCCTGACTACATCGTTATCTTTTATGACTTATTAAAGTTTTTGATACTTTAAGTGTGCGTTTGACGAACCACTTACAAATGGTGAAGTGACGATGTGGTTGTTGCACATTTAACTAAAAGATTACCGGTTACTTTATTTACTTGTCGCTTGAAGCTAAGCCATGAAGTGGTAAAGAGTAAGGTAATAAGATGGCAGAGGAATTAAATCAGGGGGCTACGACTTAGACCAGTGTAAACAAACATAAGATTAATTAAATTATCCATTAACACGAACTCAATAGATGTTTACAGATTTTTTTAATGCATAAAGCAATGTAGGTATGTACTAACTACAGCATAAAAAAATCAAGGTTCATTACAGAAACAATATCGAGGCAAAAACTTTGTCTACTTGCATTTTATATTAGGAATGGAAAGAAAGCGAGTGGTACAGAGGAACTTTATCCCTCACAGAGAACACATTTCACGGGCCATCTATCTTGCGAGGATATTAGAAACAACATTTTGTGATTGTTTATACGTGCTCGGTAAGCTTTTCTTTCATTAGAGTCTGCGACGTCTTGCGCAGGAAGGTCCCGTACCGAACCCAAGATTGATGGTAGCGATGGATTTGTTCTATTCGCGAACTCTCTCATCAATCATTCGCGGATATTTTTCCCGTGTCTCCGGTTGTTTTGTCTAAATATACGTAAAACTCGCGTCGACTTTGAGATCTTATTAATGTTCGGTCTGACGAGCTCGTATGATCAAATTAGCTAAGGGTTTCTTATCTGACACGGGCTACTTATTCATGTTACTCATGGAGGCGTAATGGTGTGGTTACAACATGGTTACAAAGGCCATGCTGCGGTTGACCTCAACTGCTCGCTGATCTGAACACTGTTGCCGATAACCTCGCCGATATCCTGTGGTTTCTGCACCGCTACATAGTTATCTGAAACAATATCCATATCCAAGCTTTAACTAGATAAGATAGTCAAGTTTGAAACGGTACAATACTCAGTTTCATATCTGATGCTGGTGGTGGTGTTGTTTGCAAAACTGTCTTATACACTGTTGGTACAAAATATGCATATTTTTGTATGTAATTCGTTTTCAACATATCTATAGCTACGCTCCCCGGTTTATCCGAGTTGTGTAGAAGTGAGTAAAGTCGGATAAGGTCATAGGCTTGTGAGTCAAAAACCGACGCAGTTCCTTGTTAATTTTTCAGGTTTTATTAGTTGAATTTCAATATGTATCATAGAATAACTTTTTTGAAATAGAGCCATACCAAAGAATAACCAGATTTTAATAGATTTAGTATTTTTATTGAATAAGTAACAGATAAAAAATTAAATAATATTCATACTTTTAAAATAGTTCCGTGGCCTTTTCCCATTTTTGAACTTCTAAAAAAGTTTTTTTTTATTTGCTTCCAATCAAAAATATCTATAAACCAAATTAAATAACACTTAACTTACTTTTAGAATACCTACATTAACAATAAAATATGTTCCATATAATAATCACGATACACTCATGAAACCGAAGTAAATTGAATCAGAACATAATAGAATCGATCAATCAAGGTTAGGTACAACAAAGTATGAGAAGTAATTCAATAGTCCGGCCGTATCGTTTCGAAACACTTGAGAGACTTGAGAGTGAATAAATAATCAATCCTTTGAGGATATTTGGAATAAATTATGCTAGTGAAATTAATTATGAGTAGATCAGTGACAAATCAATATAATTTGGGACACGGTGCCTGAGCATTGTTCAGAGGTTCTTAGTTAATGAAGGTAGCGATCTCAATTGATAGAATATTGAACGGTAATAGGCGAAGGGCCTTTAGCAACAGCCGTCGACTCATGAATGACTGACTCTAACGGCACCGATGCATATTACTGGTACTGTGGACCGTAGTTCTATTCTATTTGATGGTCTTTACTGTGATTGGTATTGATATAACTTCCTATCTACTAGGTAGACTATTTATGAGTAGTCAAAATCACTCCGGTCCCATAAATAAAACAGGAACACTTTTTAAACTTACACGATTTCCGTCAATCATTTTTATTAGACACGGATCTAGATCGCGTTATAGATAATTATTAACTAATTAATAAACTTATTAATTAACTCGGCGTTTCGGCAAACGGATCACACCGGCCGTGGTCCCGAGAAGACTCTCTAGATATGAAGAGAAGAAGATAAATGATTATCTATAACGCGATCTAGACCCGTGTCTAATAAAAATGGTAAAACAGGAACACTTCACACTTTTAAATATTTGAGAACTCTTTGAAATAAATGCTTGTATGTTATGAATTTGTTTCAGAGTCTTTGTTCCCGCGTTTCGTAGAGCCAGTCCCGAATGTAACCGTCACAGTGGGCCGTGACGCGCTTCTCGCATGTGTCGTCGAAGATTTGCGCGGATATAAGGTATGAAATTGCTTTTTATTCATAAACTTTTTCATTTGTTTCGGTTGTAAATATTTTCATCTCTCCTTTTGGTTTATGCTGATTTTACCTACAGAGGAGTTTATTCAAACAAATTGAATTCAAATCAGCTGTACCTATAGAATATTATTTTATTTGGAGGAAATAAGAGTAGGGAGCATAGTTTTTGTACTGTATTTTTTTACAATTAGAATATTACTATAAGGTAACTTTGTAGATTTCTCAAATCACGGGTTACCTAGTACTTCGCGCACCACGGCACTCTTAACTCAAATTATTTAAAAAGTCGTTGGTTTTTTTATTTACCAATCTACACAAAAAAAAAACAAATGCTACACGAGGAGGGAACACAAAAACAGTGGATTCCTGTGTTGTAGTTACCCTTGTGCAATGTACAAAAAAATAGATTCTAATAGGAGCATGTACCCTATATATGACTCACGTTTAAATGAAGGTTGATGCCACTCAATCAATGCAATGTCAAGTCATGCATTTTGTACCCTGCAATTAAACAAATAACTCACCCAGTTACACTCTACACTATAGCTCAGAAGAAGATTCATCGGTACCGTAATATTTCATTGTCCAACTAGAAAGGGTGAGCGTTATCTTCAATTAAGACAACAAACAAGCGATGAGGATGACGTGTCAAATCTAGTGATGGACGACGGAATATAATTCAAAACGAATACCTAGCACAGCACTTCATACAACTAGGTACATTCGTGCGGTGCACGGAGTAAAGTTTTAACAAGCCAACTTAATATCACTTTGCTCAGAATGCACGATTCGCCAGTTATTAATCATGCAGGACGGCTAGTTAGCAAAATTGGAGTGCTGTGTAGTGCGCCGAGATTTATATGGGATGAGGTAAAACTGGTTTTAGTACTATAACATTGGAACTAAAGAGCTTGAAGTTCTCATTAAAGAATTATGAAGTTAGTTTTACAGAAGTAGCGTTCTCTAGTTTTATGTGCGTGGTATCAAATTTAATGTTCTTCTGTAGACTTAAGTACTTAAATAAAACTCCTAATAGTTTTAGTTTTGAATTCATGTGTTTTGTACAGGTTGCCTGGGTTCGTGTAGACACGCAGACGATATTGAGTATCCACCATAATATAATAACTCAAAACCCTCGCATCAGTTTGTCGTACAACGATCACCGGTCGTGGTACCTCCACATCAAGAACGTGCAGGAAGTGGACCGTGGCTGGTACATGTGTCAGGTCAACACTGACCCCATGCGATCCAGG
This sequence comes from Idaea biselata, assembly GCA_958496205.1. Taxonomy (NCBI): domain Eukaryota; kingdom Metazoa; phylum Arthropoda; class Insecta; order Lepidoptera; family Geometridae; genus Idaea; species Idaea biselata. The sequence continues at coordinate 7,056,386 of OY292400.1, read as the reverse complement.
AAGGGATATCTGCAAGTTGTTGGTTAGTATCAAAACCCTCGCATCAGTTGGTCGTACAACGATCACCGGTCGTGGTACCTTCACATCAAGAACGTGCAGGAAGTGGACCGTGGCTGGTACATGTGTCAGGTCAACACTGACCCCATGCGATCCAGGAAGGGATATCTGCAAGTTGTTGGTTAGTATAAAAACCCTCGCATCAGTTTGTCGTACAACGATCACCGGTCGTGGTACCTCCACATCAAGAACGTGCAGGAAGTGGACCGTGGCTGGTACATGTGTCAGGTCAACACTGACCCCATGCGATCCAGGAAGGGATATCTGCAAGTTGTTGGTAAGTTTAAACTAATATTTCTTTTATTTTTATTGATCAAGGCCTTTTTACTAGAAATATTTTACAAGGAGAGAAGGTGGCCCAGTGGTTAGCGCACTCGGTCGGCAAGCGAAGGGCACAAGTTCGAATCCTCTCACGGGAGACTTTTTGATGATGCATTGCTCCTTCTAAAATATTTCTAGCTTAAATCATTATAATATGTGTTGTCTTGCTACACAATTGTACAAATAAATAATCTGCTTTAAGAAGGCGTATTATACACAATTTATACTAAATTATTCTCAAAACAAATTACCATTCTGTTTTATTTTTTTCAAAAGATTTTTCAGTTCTTCTGAAATAAATGAGGGTGAGAGAGAAATTTCACATACGACGTAATCTGTTTACCGACGATTCCACCAGAATTTGTTTGTTTATTTTAGAATTTAGAGTATGCCTGGGTTGCACGTTAGCCTCAGGCAAAGAAATCTGTAGGTATTACGCTAAAAAACCTAAATGTCTCATGATGCAGAAACAACTACCGTTGCAAGAGTTTATTGCTTTATATTTTTATTGCGCTCGTAGTGAGAGCTAATTGCATTTTAAATGCGGAATTCGGCGAATAGCTTTCAGAATAATAGTGGTCTTTTGATCAAATCGGTTTGTTTGCAATGTTGTGCTTAACTTTTATGATGATTAAATCGATTTTGATGATTTACATATAGGTAGCTTACTGTATTACATAGAAATATTTTTTTATGTTAACATGGTACCGAATAAATAAGATGTAAAACTACTATGAAATAACATGGCTATTTTGAGATTTAAACAAAAAGATACAATACATTTTCTTTTATTAGGGTTCCGTACCTAAAGGTAAAAACGGGACCCTATTACTTCACAGAATTTATTTATTTATTATTATTTATTTATTATTACTGAGACTTCGCTGTCTGTCTGTCTGTCTGTCTGTCTGTCTGTCCGTCCGTCCGTCTGTCCGTCTGTCCGTCTGTCCGTCTGTCCGTCTGTCCGTCTGTCACCAGGCTGTATCTCATGAACCGTAATAGCTAGAAGGTTGAAATTTTCACAGAAGATGTATTTCGGTTGCCGCTACAACAACAAATACTAAAAACAAAATAAAACAATTATTTAAAAGGGGCTCCCATACAAGAAACGTGTTTCAAAAATAACAAGGAGTTTCGTACAATACAAGTGAGGTCGCTTCTGATTGGTCAGGACAAATCGAGTTGGTCATGGAATTCAAAATGGCTGCCCTATCTGTCAAATAAACCAGTCTGCCTTACTTACCAAAGAGTTTCTTTTGTGTTTCAGATTTTCTTTGTGCCAAGGTTTTTTTTTTTTTTTGAGTGTTTCGGTCGTTTGATGGGAGTAAGAATCGAAGATAAATATTTCATATATTCCTATAAAATTTAAAAATTGGTTGTTGTAAACCATTTTAGGGTTCCGTATCCAATTGTGATAGTGGTACGGAACCCTTTGTGCGCGAGTGTCGCACTTGCCCCGTTTTTTATTATTAACTAGCCAACCCGGCAAACTTTTTCTGATCTGCCTAAGGAACAAAAAATCCTACGTCCGTCTCTGGGTTCTGAGCTATCTCCTCACCAATTTTTAGGCAAATCGGTTTAGCCGTTCTTGAGGTATTAAATAGTGTAACTAGCACGACTTTCTTTTAAATAGATAGGTTAATGGTGTTTTAGACCCTAGTCCAGAACACATACATAGTATCGTACATTTATAGTAACGCAAGTCCTAACTTCAAAAAAGAAACAAAAAAAAGCTTTATTATTTGCTTACACAACATTTCTTTCCTAACTTGGGTTATTATAAATGTATGCTATGTAAATGTATCCACTTATTTATTAGCACTAATTTACAATGTTATGTGTAATAATAGTGCCTCCCGTTATCATCGATAACATGACGTCAACGGACATGGTCGTACGAGAAGGGACCAACGTGACGATGGTATGCAGAGCGACGGGATACCCCGAGCCCTATGTGATGTGGCGGCGAGAGGACGGCCAGGAATTCAACTGTAACGGCGAACAAGGTACGCATACATTAACCTACGCAAACAATTCCTGAAAGAAGATTGATGATTTCAAAAACTAACATTTTTATGTGTTTTTATTTCTTTTACATTTTAAGTTTTTTACAAGATTGTTCTAGTCTAAACGCTGCTTCTTTTTTGAAACGAACTTCATCTCATCTGAGCGATTTTCCTGGTGCATCCCTCTCGGGAGCCCGGGGTCCGCTGAACCCCAAATTGTTTTCTTAATTTGGGATCGGCGTAGTAGGTAGGTCATCTTATTGACTGTACAATCTGCAAATAGATTTGGCAATATTTTAATGGTCAGCCGCCTGCCTGACTCCAACCCTCATAGGGACTAAACAGTTTATCCGTCACCACGCGGGGAGAACTTAAGGTTTGTTGGTCTCCCTCAGATCCCTTAGTCGCCTTTTACGACGCCCACGGGAAGAGATGGGGTAGCTAATCTATGCTGGGGCTACACGGCTAAACTACTAAACTAGAACTTTTTTTAAACTAACTACTAAACTAAAATTTTAGGTTGGACACGTTTGGCCGCAATGGACTTCCTTTTAGGTCAATGTATAGTTTGTTAATTTAATTTGTTTTAAACTAAATATAATTGTAGGTATATTATATTTGGTTTAAATCAAATGTTTACAGTTTTTATAAAACCGTTAAGGGAAGGATGTTAAATTATAATGCCTGAATTTTTTTTTGAATTGTAATACTAATGAGTACCTAAATAAACAATTTAATAACATAAAACACTAATTTTATCATAGACAAATATTCTGAAAATTAGTTTTATTAATTAATTTAGGAATTTTCTATTTTGTTCAATTATTTAGGAATTCTTTTCAAGGTAATTAACAAATGATTCTGGATATATCGGTTGACTGAGTGCGGTCAAAACAAGTTGTTGATTAACTCTAGTATAAATTAGAATCTCAGGTATTTATACATTTAATGTATGTATAGAGTACGTACGATGTACCTGAGGTTCTAGGTGTTATTTCACAGAGGATATCACAATATAACGACAATTTAGTCCCACAATATATATCCGGTCAAAACATTGTTCCCGGATGCTCATTATGTTGACGCTCCTACAAAGACACAAAACACTTGAAAGAAATCTCTAGAGCGCGAAATGGACTGGAATGGACTCGTAACTCGTAACCAACTGCGAACAAATCGATTGTATCTTGCTAAAATGTTACGACTTCCAAGATTATTCAGAACATACAAACTACAAATTCGAGAAATGTCTGTTTGTTTGCCTTTCCAATCACAATTTGTTCTGTGAGACTTGCCAAATAGTTTCTAATTAGTTGAACTAACACACACAAAGAGCTTTAGAACGCCCAAGCTTGGAGAATTTGTGAAGAGTTAGTAGATAAATAACTTTAGCCGTGTATCCCCCGTATAGAATAGGGTTACCCCATCTCTTCCCGTGGGTGTTGTAAAAGGCGACTAAGGGATTTATGGGGGACTAGCAAAACTTAAGTTCTCCCCGCGCGGTGGCGTGTAAACTACTTGGTCCCTAGAAGGGTTGGTGTCAGGCAGGCGGCCGGCCGTAAAAATATTGCCAAATCTATTAGCAGAAGGTATGGTCAATAATGACTTACCTACTGCACCAACCCCAGATATTTGGGGTTTAAGCGGACCCCGGGCTCCCGAGAGGGATGCAACCAGGAACATCGCTCGGATGAGAGAGAGTAGATAAATAACTTATATCTATACCTAATACTAAATAGTTTCAATTCAATCAATGAAGATTGAACAAAATAAAGAGTCAAATGGTCCGCTAAAGGAATCTGCCGGTAAAATGACAACAACAAATTTAACTCAATTGTTTCGCACAATACGAGCAAATTGTAGTGAAGCATTTTCAGCAATAGAATAAACAAGAGGGAATAATAAATGAAATGAATTGAATTTTATCCAGCGGTGTCCACATCGACATCGATATTTTTAAATTAATGTGCGTTCTTTCGGAGGTGGTAGATTATTTTTATTTTTCCCATTCCATTTATTCAGGCCATAATCTTTGTGCATAATTCATTATGTCGGAATTGTCTCTCTACCTTTACAAGATTTTTAAATAGTAATTTTAAAAATGTATTGTTGCATTTGAAAAAATATCATCATCATCTGGTGCCATCTTCTAAGGAAGTTCGGCGGTCAATTGATGAAAGTATTTCCTATCTTTAGTTGCAGCTTTGAGTTGTTGGTAGTTGAGGCCAGTCCAGTCTTTTAAGTCTTCGAACCACGTCCACCTTTGCCTACCCTGGGTCATATTGCCCTGTATCTTTCCCTCCAGTAAAAGCCTTAAGAAATCATATTGCGCGCCTCTCTGTAGGTGTCCGAAGAAAGTAGTTTTACGTCGCTCGATGGTGCCCATTAGTTGTCTCCGGCATCCCGCCATTTTTAAGTCTTTCACTTTAGAGGTGAAGGTGGTCCAAGAGATCTTCAGCATTTTCCGAAGTATCCACATCTCTAGTGCCTCTAGGCGTTTGCAGATGTCTTTATTTAAGGTCCAGGTCTCACAACCATATAGGAGTATGGACCAAATATAATATTTGACAACTCTATGTCTGAGGGGAAGTCTGATCTTTTGGTCACACAAAAAGTTCGCCATTTTGTAAAAAGCTGTATTTGCTTGTACTATTCTTCACCTGATTTCCTTATCGTGGTTCAGATCACCGGTGAAGTATATTTGACAAGTAAAAAATATAAATATCAAATAATAAACAGCGACACAAACAGGGACCTCACTTTCAGCTATAAATAACTCGTGCAGACTGATTAGGTCCTGCATTTGAATTGTTTGGCTTGTTAAAATTGTTGATGGTACAAATGTATAACTTACCTACTAATACACAAAAAGGTCTGAGTAATTTCTTGTTGTTTGGAAAGTTATTTGTTTAGTTATAAATTGTTTTCAGTAAATGATTATTAGAATTAAAAAATGCCACTAAGGAAAACGGGTTGGATTTGGTTTCGCTGATGTCTTTTTCTAGATGAGCCCGTTACATTGTAGTCTATATCACTACTTATCACTTACTTATAGTTTACTTTTGTATCGTCAATCAAGTCATAATAACAGTAGTAAACATAAGACAGCATGAGTTTTTTACCAATACCTATTTGCAAGCTAAACGAACTAAAAATGCAATTTTTACGTACCAGTGTACCTAAAGATGTTATAAAATTGTTTCCGCTTTGCAAGTGACCTAGTTGTGACACCTATTATTTGAAAACTAGACTGTGTAAAGGACGTTACTAATATGAAATTTCTTTGCAGTGAATGTGGTTGACGGCGAAAACTTGACAATTTCAAAAGTGTCTCGTCTACACATGGGAGCGTACTTGTGTATCGCCTCGAACGGAGTGCCACCATCGATCAGCAAGCGGGTTGTTCTCATGGTTCAATGCAAGTTCAATTATTTTACTGAAGTGTCAATTAAGTCATTCTTTGTAGAGTTGGCGCTGAATTTAATATGTGCTCGTTTTAATTATGATTTTAAAAAACCTTTTTTTTATTTTTGCATTTTATATCGAAAATTGTTTAGAGGAAATATTTTCTAGGTAAAATACATCTTCAAACATTCACTCGCGGTGAGGCTCGGGGAGATGCCACCCGAGCGATGAATTTAAGGGCCCTATACTAAAAAACTGAAAATCCATGTCGGGCGCATCGAAAATTGTTGATTATTTCATGACGGAATGTCGTAGAACTTTTTTTTGTCTACAGATTGTAGGCGACATTGTTTCCGATATTTAAGTGCAGTTTCCATACAAATATGTCGAAACGTATTAAAGCCTATCGACATTTTAGCCAAATCAGACATTTTTTGTCTAAAATTTGGATAGGCTTTGCACCAATAGGAGGTTCTTGTCTTAAAAATACACCAAAATGTAGGAAACAATGTCACCTACAATCTGTACACAAAAAAAAGTTCTACGACATTCCGTCATGAAATAATCAACAATTTTCTATGAGCCCGACAGGGATTTTCAGTTTCAAGGTCATTGGCGTTGTTATTCCTCTTAAGAATATATATGTTTTCCTGTCTACAATTTTCTACTTAGGCTCAGTTGAACGCATCTACAGGAACCACTTTCCAGTGATTTACCTACCTGTGCGGTGCGAATCATTAACCTTACAGTACACAACAAGAACAAGAACGCGTTCAAACGAGCCTAAATCGAAAATAGTAGACATTACGTGGAAACATACATATTCTTAATAGATCGCTCGGGGTAGGAACTCGCGTGGTGTAGTTAGTTAACACGCTGGGGTACAGCCAGAGTTCGAGCCTCGCCGCGTTAGAATTTTTAAAGATGTATTTTTTTTATAAATATATCTATGTAGATATGTGTATATATATATGATAATATTTGTATTGAGCATTCACATTTCATTATGGATCCATTTCTTCCCTAATTTTAGCCGTGCAGATTGTTAAATGCATATTATACTCGCACATTAAACGCCGAACCAAAGTAAAGCTTCCGAATAAACAAACGATTGTGAACAATCAGAAAACAAAATAAAACGATATTAACAGGGGAATTACTGAGTGGCACCGGTATTTATCAAACAATACGTAAGTAAGTCCTCAGGGAGCAATAAATAAGGCATTACGACACACGAGCGGTGTTTGATCGCATCTTTTATTCTATAAAATGTATTGATTCATTTATCTATTTATGGGCAAGGTAAAAGCCCGATCGCAAGATTAATTTGTGTATGTTACTTATAAAAATATATCTCACAATAATTCTTTTACAAACAATATTATGAATCGGCAATAGAGATATTTTGTACTCGTCAATGGTTTCGGCTAGGGCAACTTAATTGCCTAGGATTTGTTGCCCTAGCCCCGTTTGCCCTTTTGTTTTACGACAGTGGAAATACTTTTTTTATACGAAAACTTTGAGGCTATGTTTAATCGAAAAGCAATTGCAGGTATTTAACCGCAAAAAGTGCAAAACGTTAATAAAAAAAGTTTTATTTATTTATTTGTTAGGAAATTCAACAGCTGTTACACAAGAATAGAAATCATCATCATCTTTTCATAATGAAAAGTTTTAAATTATGTCCGCGAAGACGAATTTAGTCTTGACATTATTTGAAATCGATTAGTTACCTAACCCTAAGCAAACGCGGACGTTTTGATAACTAGACGAGATAGTCATTAGATAAAACGTCCTCCCTCGGAACACAAACCCAAAACAGGCAATTAACTATCGTCATAGTTATTGGCAATTTATTAGGAGAGCAATACATTAAGTCAAGTGTCGTCGTCTGTCTTAACGCAGCGGGAGTCTACCAATAGACACGATCAACAAATTCCCTAATTTATTCTCTCCTTTTTATAAATTCTGAAGAGAAATACGTAATGATTTAAAAGCAATTTGTTAAGTCTATGGCCTTGGTTTGCTACAAAAATCAGTGCGCCGAACGTAAAAAAGGCTCTAATAACTTTTTCGCGCAAAAATCCATCGCGAACCCTTTGTTTCTTAATGGGCCTCGATTTCTGTATCTTTTATCGTCAGCGCCTCCATTAAGCCGAATTAAGTAAAATAAATGCTGAATAATTTTAGCGAAAAGATTGAAAAACACGCTTCGAGCAATGAAAATAATATACTACTTCATTACTCGACTTCCGCAATACGCTCTTCGAATTTCTAACACAGAAAATTTAATATAGATAAAAACATTACCGACATGGCAGTTCATTTCCACTCCAAACTCTGTTGTTCGTACTGTACGTACGAACAACAACATTGTAGAAAACTGTAATCAATTCAAAGCCATTCTAAGATTAAAGTTCATCGGCTAAGCTTCATACTCATGGTTTTAGTAGGTTTCATACTAGATAATCGGGTGTAAAACTGTTTTAAGCAGCTGTTTACCACTACTTTGACGATCAAATCGAAAGCGCCTTGTAAAATAACTTCGTTTAACCGTGGAAAGTAAAAGGACCAAGGTCGATAACCGCTAGCTGAGCTTTCAGATTATAGTTATTACATTATTATAATGATGATCGCTACAACATTTTACAATCCATAACAGAAATATTGATAAAAATATTAGAGTACAATTTTAACCAAAATCACGGGTTAAAGAAATAGACCGTGATTTTGGTTAGGTAAGATATCACAAAGCTTTGTTCGAAGAATTTATTTGAACTTCGATTAGCTGTTAAATTGTTAAGACAATCACGTTAAATAAACATAGTTAAAGCAATTGAAGAAACCGTGTGCACGATTTTAAGAAACTAATTTTATCGATTTCTAAAACTTTATTAGAAACTTTGTAAGTAATGTTACGGATTCAATGAACAATAATTATTCATGATCACGAAATTGATAAATTACAGCTGTTAGATTTGGAAACTTCAAACCTTATTAAATAACAATCAGTTAATGTCATACCACCCCGTCCCAAGCCAGACATGTGAGGGGACAACTTTGGGAATAATTTATTTAGTGCCTACCCTTTTGCCACAATTTCTTGAGACATGAATATTGAAATAATATTACGATACTTACAACTGATTTTTTGCTGCTTTATGCTATATCTCTTTTAGTTATTTTCCAACCCGTTGCTATAGCGGGAGATGGCTCTCAGAGATAAAGCCGACCATTTTAAGACTTATAAAATAAGGAGGAGGTTATCAAATCAGTGCGTGCATATAATAAATGTGTGTTCAGTAATTTTGATACAATAAATCGTGTTTTGTTTATAAATGCGATGTTTTCATCTCTTCAATGGTGGTACCTATTGAAGAGTTTGTCTCGTAAAAGTTGTCATCGCTAGACTTAGATCGTACTAAGCAATAAAACTTGCGCGAGGTCTACTGTTCGCAGAACTACTACTTACATTTTACCAATCAGGTGAATTTGAGTTGAGTTTCACTTAAAGGCAACCTTAGTGCTGTTACATTTGAATAAAAAGTGTGAAAATGAAACTACAAATAAAAAATTCAATTCGTAGGAGAGAAAAAATTAAATTTGCCGCAATAAAGGAAAATGATCTTCCGGGATCCATTATTTACAATAGAGAGTAAATAAAGAGACGGTAAAAACCACTAATCACGCGCAGTTTGTCGTTTAAGCCTCCCAGCCAAATTACTCTCACGTTTGATATCATTTCCTCATCAAGGAGAAAGAAACGTTCGCACATTTCTCCCGGTCCGTTAACTTACCCCCAAATTCCTTCTCGGCGAGTAGGTACGTGAGTATTTTCACGTCGCAGTTTACTTTAGTCGAGAGTCAGCGTTGAGAAATATTATTTTTCTGTGGGTGGGTGTCGTTAACGAGTATTTACGAGGACATGGCGTCTCTACCTGACGGCAGCGCCTTCCGCCGGATCGACCGTAATTGCACCCAATTAGAGCATTATGCTGACGTGAATACGGCACGGACGCGATAACGACGATACTATCTCTCCGCCCCGCTCGCCAATCTCTCGAAAACCAATGAGACGCTTTTCTTTTTGTAGGCAACTAATTCGCATTCAGCATATTTTATCAGAGCGTTTCGTAGCACTCGTCATTTGTTAAAGTAAACGCCCGCGACTTTCACTCGATTAACCGCTCGGATTCCTTATTCACCGCCAATACTCTTTGTGAAGACAACCTGTCCTTACGCGAACAAAAACATTTTATGTGTGCTATTATTCTAAACCGTGGTTCCGTGCCGGATTTTATACATTCACAAAGTTAACAACCGCTTCCTCTGCACACTGTTGAACATAGTGAGTGGGAAATCTTTCTTTAAAATTTCATACACATTTGGTATCTCGAACTTACCATCAACATTCAAGGCACATGCAAAGCTTAATGTGCTTTCTTACGTATGCAAAAGTTAAAACTTGTCTACTTTGCGATTGGACTAATTATATATCAACTGACGGAAAACAAGAACAAAGTTTAGACACGAAGCCATAAGTTGGCCCACTTTAGAGCATTCTCCTTTAGGAACAAAGTTTTAGTGAATCGGTAATTTTTCAACTTGGCCTGTGGGTGACCCCAAAACGTGATAGTGCGTGCGTGGCACGAATACAACTATTGTCTTTAAATATTTATTGATAGAGGAGACCGAATATATTTTGCATTAATTCAAGATGACTTCCTATTTAGTTCCACCGATGTTATCGATTCCCAATCAACTGGAGGCCGCATATATCGGACAAGACGTGACGTTGGAGTGTCATACAGAAGCCTACCCGTCCTCGATTAACTACTGGACTACAGACAGAGGGGACATGATAATATCAGGTATGATTATGGGGGTAAACTTTATTAATATCAATAAAGATTACCCTATGATTTCCATTAAAACGTGCTGATCTTTAAACGTAATTCATTACATAATCACTTCTAACTAAAGGTTAACAAAATTTCTTGTTTCAAGTGGAATATCTTTATTTTTTCATGGGTCTTGAGATACAAAGTTGTATCACTAGTACCATCATAGGTATCGGTTAACAATTACGGAGGAATATCTACATACGTCTTTAATAGTACTAAGGATACAAAGCTGTGTCACTTGTACCATCCAAGGAACAAATCATTGGTACAACTGACACATATTCACAGTAATTGATTTGCAACTAATTCCACAGGAAACAAATACATCACCTCTCTGAGTGATGACAGTTATAGTAGAAAAATGAAGCTAACTATACGTAGGGTGTCGCCAAGAGACTTCTCGTCGTACCGCTGCGTCGCCAAGAATTCCCTCGGAGAGACAGATGGGCTCATCCGCTTAGACGGTATACCTACTTTATTATTCTCACTCATATTAAGTTGACTGTTATGTGCCGTGAATACCGGTCCTCTATCAAAAGGACCTCCGCTACATTGAGTTTTACGCCAATTTAATACCGTCTTGACACTAATACTTCGCTACGTTTTCAGTGATTTATTTCAGTGGTTGTCATTTGTAACTACATAGCATTTGGTTACAGAATTTATTTAAAATGGGTAGGTATATCTATCGTTTAGGTTTTTGTTCAACATTCACAATTCAAATGGACTGATGTAAGTATAGTTAGTCAATTTTATTAGTCCATTTGTCAGTTAACTAGGGCTGTAAATTTTTTTGATTCTTTTTTGAAATAGTTAATGTATTTCAGGCATTTTTTTTACATACAGGGATTGTTTTTTTATAGGGAAGAGTTTGATCGCCATATCAACATCTCATGATGTCAAATGAAGATGTAGTACGCTCACCATGAAGATACCTGTTAAGTCGGGAATTTCATCAGGTGCTTTATTCAAGAGTCAGAGATTTAGGGGGGACTAGCAAAACTTAAGTTCTCCCCGCGCGGTGGCGTATAAACTACTTGGTCCCTAGAAGGGTTGGTGTCAGGCAGGCGGCCGGCCGTAAAAATATTGCCCAATCTATTAGCAGAAGGTATGGTCAATGATGACTTACCTACTGCACCAACCTCAAATATTTGGGGTTTAGCGGGAACATCGCTCGGATGACAGAGATGAGAGAGAGCTTTATTCAAGAGTTGGGGGCGTAGGACCTATCTTCTTTAGTGGCTGCACGGGCTTACATAATGGAATAGGAAATAGTTCACTTAGCTATACGTCTTTAGTTCGGTGAATGGTCTTAAGCTGTAGCCGAAGCCTTCGCACTAAAGGAAAAGTCGATTGCAGGAGATCAGATACCTAACTCACAGTTTCATGTCTTAATAATAAACGCATAATACGGTCATACTATCTGCGTCGTGTTTTAACTTATCCCGGTATAGCCATGAAAGAGTTTACTAATACAAATGTCTATTTTGTGCATACTTTGTAATGGAAATACTACTAATGAAATCCGAAATCCAAAGTCAAAAACTGTGAACGTAAAACTGCATGGCACGCTAAAAGATAATATCAAGCATATTTTCTGAATACAGTCACAAATGAAAAATCTTTTACAGAGATTCCTGCTCCTTCCACGGTTAGTACTACAGTGAACTACGCCGCTACATTTCCTCAAAGGAAAAAAGGTATTTCATAACTTTTCTCATTTAAAACTGTAAATTACGCTACATTCAAACTACTTGTAATAACACTCTAATTAGCGACGTAAATTAAAATGATTGGATTAACTTAATAACATAGTTAATAACAAACGTGTTTTAAGTTGCTTAGTTATTAAATTTCGCTCCATGCCATTTGTATCAATAAATAATTGCCAAATAATGGAATTAATTTTAGATGAGTAGCCCGGCCGTCGCTGGTTTTGTTAGTTTAGTTTTGGCACCTAAACCACGATTAGAAATTCAGTAGGAAGGAATGTAAAGTTGGAACTGCGACGTGCCTCCCTCACATTCATAGTGCTCTGCTCCTTCAGGTCGTCGGTGCGGAAAAGGTCGATGGGAGCTTTTGTATTTATTGGTTTTGCCGCCACAACCCAATGCTTCCGTACAATTGGATCGTTAGTAATATTATTGTGGAAAAACGATTTTGTTTGCGCTTTGACTCTCAACGTACTCTTACTGTTATAGATTTGGGCTTTCTTTACGACCTCATATGTTTCGTTCACACTTGAAAGCCTACATTCACGGGCCCTTAGCAGCGTGTAAGAAAATTTTATGACGCAATCATTTTCCGCATCGTTTTTTTTTCTTTCGCGACACTTTTATCTCATACATGTACGTTGTTTTTGTCAGGTAAACATAAAAATCGCTGGCGAGACAGCTCGGCAGAAAACAGAGTTATTGGAGATTACGAGGTGGAAGAGTGGAAAGACGTAGGTATGTATCTTTATTAATATTAATTGATGAATGTGTAGGTACAAGGAGTTATAAAATATTTGTTTTTTTTTCGTAAGATTTTGTTTGTAGATATAGGGTTTATAATGATATAATTTGAACATCGGCGTCAGTCGACGTTTATGATATAAAGGTCGCGTTGGACTTGAAAAATGCTTTATATAATGAATTATACAATTCGTTACAAAACTAGTTAACTACTCTACAAATCAAGGAAATACTTAAGGACGTGGCGACTCTTACCATTTCCATACAAACTTAATACCAAAATTAATTATGTAAAAATTTAGTTTTCTACCTTAATATCGATATTATTCGGATTAAGATTTTACTTTTAAAGGGTCTCCATCACAAGGTTTTCCAAAATATTCATTCACATTCAAATAAAACGTTTTATTTCATTTCGATTTAGATTTTTGATTTTTTTTTAGATCTTTAAGATAAGTCGATCGATAAGTAAACAAAATCGTGACTATAGAGTTAACAAAGGCATATGTACAGGGTTGTAAAGGATAGGTAAAATGCATTTGAAATATCACTGCGTGAGTCACTAACGACGCTCGTGGGTAGACGAACGCTAAGTTACTTGTTCATGAGAATTAATAGATGCGGGTTCGAGTCCCGCTTAGCATCGCTATACGTTGTGTTTTAGTACCTAGATTTATGTTTAAAATATTTCAAGCATTTAAAGTAACATTTTTTGTGTCATCATTACAAGTCGCAGAACGTGGTCGTTGTGTACATACAGAAATAGCTCGCAATTTATTTCATTATTCTTACAGGGTTATTATTATTGATCGTAATATTTGTACAGATTACGAGTCGACTCAGTCATCCAACTCAGCACGTTTGCGAGGAGCCGATCTAATGATAATGAGCACAGCTCTGGTGCTGGCTGCTAGCTGATGATCTGCCTTCCTCCATCCACATCCGAGTGCCAACAGACAATTGTGCTTTAAGTGATATAATGATCAATTAACATAAATTTTACCATAAGAAAAAGACATATGAGTTATCTGTTTTCACATCGAATAAATTTATTTATTATCTCAAAGAACTGTAAATATAAACTTCTTATTAAAAGACTGATAGTTTTTTACGGTAAATGTGCCATATCTAATGAAAAACAGTAGCGCTAGTAGGTAATTAGTTATGTATGTATTTATTATGAATGCTGGAATGTAGAGTGCTCGTATAGAATGGCTTTAATGCATTGTTTGAGGGTTTCGTGATTAGCTTACCTACATGCTACACACACTGTCCCAGAAATTAGAAATGAGAAAGTTTCTGTGAAGATGAGAAGTTTTCTAAGAACGCTCACCTTAAATAGATTGAAATGAAGTGTATTTTTATCGTTAGGTCAGCGTTTGGTAACACTTTCTTACCATAATGACAAATGTGATTACCATAGTGACAATGCGGTCAATGACGTAGCACGCTCATCTTAAGAGGATAGTCTCCATTCTCTTTCTCCATACAAACGTAGTTTACATTTTCCTCCCTGGATAAAGAAATTAGAGCAAATATGTTTATGCCATAAAACCTATATCTGTCATGACAATGCATCTACCTTTTTATTTATTTTTATTTTCTAATTAAAATAATAATAAAAAAAATAATAAAATGAAAAAAATAAAAAAAGTGGAAGCATAGTCATGACAGATATAAGTTTTATGGCATAAACATATTTGCTCTAATGTCATTATCCAGGGAGGAAAATTCAAACTACGTTTGTATGGAGAAAGAGAATGGAGACTATCCTCTTAAAGATATCGTTTATTTGTGACTGTTTGTCATGGAAGTAGGTAGTGGCTACCCCGGTTTACTTTTTGAAACGGGGACGAGTTAGCTTAGCGATACGGCCAGGGATCGCGTGTGGGACTACTTTAGAATAGACCCTAGGGAAGCGAGCAATACAAATGACCAAAATGTGCATTTGTGGTGCACTAAATATATTAACGGCTATTGAGCCATGCATCATGGCACGGTTCCAGATTGACGCAGATAATACCGCGAAGGGCGACTAGTTGATTTCATGAATAAATACACATCCAAGAAAAATACGTTTGTAAAATGTACCAGTTATGACTGATATACCTACAATCATATCTCGAAAACATTTCAGACATCTAACTAAATTAAACCACTATAATTGTTAAACACAATGTATGAGTATGTGTGTCCTAGACAGATTTATGTAAACTGTTACGTCTTGCCAATTAATGTAATTAGTGTAAATAAATAGGTAAATTAACTAAATAGACTACTTGTGTTAGATAAAGATTTTCTTTTCGAATACATTTTGTATATAAAATCTCAACTTTTCATCTGTAATAATGACAATATTATGTGCTTTGTATATTAATGTATGTGAATAAATCTGTATACTTGTTGCCATTATCATTGCTTATAAGATTGTAATCCAATTAAGGTGCGACCAGACATCGCGGGGCATATGTCAAGAATGGTACGTCATGCATGCCTCCGGTTATCTGGATGGTGTGTGCTTAGTGCTCAATGCAAGCATCGCCGCAAATGATCGTTGCGACGCCTACCTCAGTGCTAGGCGCGCTGTTTTGTTTGCGCGTTTAGCCTTAGCATGTGTCGTTTGAGACACATGCGTAAATGTACCGTCGCCGCGTCGTTTGTCTTATAGTCATACTCATATTTATTTAAAACTAAGCAAATACATCATCGTTTTGATACGTCTTAAAAACTAGTCATTACGATGTGTGATTACGGAACGCTCCTATGAGAAGAAACCACAAGAAAATTGTGACCACGTTTATGAGGTAAAGGCATGTGCGATGATAAGGCATTCACGACGAACGCCTCGCGATGTCTGGTCGCACCTTTAGTCAAACCCTAATGATACCTATAAATAATAAACGTAAATGTTCGTTTGTTTGTTATCCTTTCACAATCAAGCGACTTGACATGCATATAAATAGAACCTAAATCTAGAACTGAATTTTTAACTTGGAATAAAACGGCGCATCTAAATTTTATAAACACTGGGGCTCGCGGTTTCTCCTATGTTATTCTCAATCCCGTAAAAAATTTAAAAAAATAGCGATCTGAATGTACTATATTTGGCCAATCCGTCGCACTCGTTTTAGCTGTGCATGAATCGTAAGGGAAGTTAAACTGTTCTGGATTAAAATGAAAGTTCTGTGTCTGACTAAATAATTATTTTCATAAACTTATCGATATAGGAATTGAACTGTAGCATACAGACAGTTAGTTTCGAACTGTAATAGTAATCTGGTCTTAATTGAACGTCTCAACTACGCGTTGGTACAATATTGACTTGAGACTCGTACAATAGTTCACAGGACACGCTCGATGAGGTTAAAGGGACGAAATTCATTTGTCACGTGTACCTCGAGTCTCTTCGTGAACTTCTTTAGTGTTTTCAGTAAATATTGTAGGTACAAATCAACGTAGGTACAGTCGAAATGTCTAAACATGCGTAATTTGCAAGCTGCTTTTCAGGATTATGTTGGTAAAAATAAAGCGGGGTTATCATTACGAAAGTAGTGGCAAGTAATTTAAAGTCATTTTCACAAAAAAGTTGCTTAGATACAGCGGTACCAACCTTCCATTTGATAAAGTTGCTTCTAGTCACTGTTGCTTATCTGGCTTAAAACTTATAATTTCACAATGTCCATCCATGTGTCCGTTGTTTTGTTCCTATTTGACTGCGATTTAGCTCAGACATTCGTATTAATGCTGTAGTTTTGATAATTTATTTACATTGACAATCTGGTGAAAAACATATTTATCTCTACACCTAATATGAGTAGAATGATTTGTTTTCTTGTCTACACGTCAAATGTTCGATGTCGTTAGAGAGGTATTTTAACAATATCAACACTACTCCAAAACTATTTTTCGGAACAGAATCCGTTTTCAAAATAAAGCATTAAAGTGCCAAACGTAAAAAGCATAATTTCCTGGCCACTACAGAACTTTACTTCGTGTGGTCCGACATACACTTGGTCCATTTATATTTATCCAAATTAAAAGTTTAGACACATTCCACTTTACTGGGAGTAAAATAACAGCATCACATGTCTTTATTATTATATTGTTTATGTATTTCACAGTGTAAATAATTGTATTTTTTAAATTTAAGTTGTAATAATGCAGAAAATCAATTAATTTGTAATTAATGTTTGAGTAGACGACCTCAGACGATCTACGCGTTAAACTGTATGTGATCGTTACTATTAACTAGCTGTTTATGTAAAGTTATGAAATAAAAGAAGTTTCTTAATACTTTTTTACTTCTTATTTTAACCCAAGTATTATGAAAGTACCTAAGCAAATAAATCTAAACCCCGTATTTACAGACTAGTCGAGTAATTACTTTGTAATGATTTTCTCTCTTGTCAGTAGTTTTCAACGTCTGCGAAACTGTGACAGAGATTTTACTTAGCCGGAGTAATTACTCAATTCGTCTATAAATACGGGGGTAAATACCTAAGTAATCTTTAAGTCTTACTTTCAATTCTCCGCTTTTGAAAAAAAACTCCATCACTTTGTCTTATAAATGTTAAAATTTTAGATACAGCGGTTAAAGTTCAACACACATTTTGTAAATAGATGTAGATCAGCTCCAACTATCCAATATTATGATACTCCTTTCCCGGTTATTTTGCATAAAATAATGGTCACGGGAAATAACGCTACCTGGCCAGGCAGCGCGGCAGCGGCCTGCAGACACTTTAATGCATTTACAGCGACGACTCATAACTTCACTGTAAAATACGTAGAGGGCGTACACTCACTTAGATGAAAACAAAAATAGTAGATACGGTATATTCAAACATTGCGTATTCGAAAAATGAGCTAGAAACACCTACATGCATTTTCATATAAATATTGTATTTAAAAACATTTGTCTATAAGAATGATTCAGGCATTTGTAAATAAGCAAACAGGCATTCTTATAGATTTTAAAAAGATAATCGCAGTGTGACAGCACGTGCTCACGCGGTAACGGTTCGACATACGACTGAGGCTAGTGCGTCAACTAGACGCAGTTTTATCGTCTCATTTTCCGAGACTAGGTAACGTATCTGCTGTTTTTTGTTTTCATCTGAGTACACTCAACGGTTTTTCGGAAAGAGCCGACTAACACCCTTTCACAACTTGTCTGTTTTGTGTCCTGACAGAGTCGACTTACGGCTTGTTTTCACCAACTGACGAGGTTTAGCGCAGTTTCACACGACATATAGCCAGCAATTGCGGCCAAAATTCAGAAATAGTTATTAGGTACATATTAGGCGAATTAATAACAATCGGAAAGTTTCACATTTTGATTTTGTTTTACCGATATAATGACTTTAAAAATACATTTTTTGGTTATTCGCATTCTCGACTTATTTGCCGGGGTACCTACATTTTCTAAATATGTTAATCTACACTTAAGTACCTGTAATGGTATCCAAAATATCTAATTCAGAAGGATCTCGGTATAGGTAGAAACTTGTCTTGCTTGTCTTTCTATTGTATGCTGAAGGAAATCTCGCGTTTATCTCCCGCTTTTTTTATTACCATCTTGATGTTAAATAATATTTGTCAATTGCATTATTTATTTAAATTGTTGTAAATTCCTTAACAATTTAACACATTTTTAGTACCTAATAAATTGGGATCATCTCGTTATTTAAATAACTAGCTTCCGCCCTCGGCTTCACCCACTAGAAACAGTATTTGGATAGTATTGGGATAGGACTAGAATAATATTAGAATTAATCCCGCCCCTTTTGTATTTGTTACAATTTTCAAGTCTATCAATTAAGATAGATAGGTAGGTAGTAAAAAAATCATACGATATTGGACCTGTCTTTTCCCCGATATGCCTACACATCACAAAGAACACACTCTACTCTGAATTTCATATCTATAGGATCAGCGCAGCGGTTTAGGCTGTGAGTTGATATTATATAGTTTGGTCAGTCAGCCGGAATATTGGATTTTAATGTAAAGATAATACTCATAGTACCGGAAATTTCTAAAAACCGAACGGGAATCGCTTCCTGTAATCTATGCTAATATTATTAGTAGAGGAGCCCGTGAAGATCGACCTTCACCCATCTGATAACCAGATGAGACATAATTTTTATCAAATATTATACATTAACGAACATGCCTATGATAGCTTGCCTATCGAAAAGTGTTCATGGCTATTTTTAATTAAATTAATTTTAATCAATTTTTTTTCATCACCTTCACTCTTTTGATAACCGAATGAATTGTATCTCAACTGATAGTTTTTAACATACAGAATATGCCTAGATAGGCTTGCCTACTAATTTCTGTTCATGGCTACCTGGCAAGCAGGTGTGAACATGTAAGTCAATACCTATAGGTAACTACGCCGATATGATAACCAATTCAAATTTATATCATAAGAAAGATAATTTAATTACAAAAGCAATCGTATAAGCTTGCCTGCAAAAAACCGTTCATGGAATACCATTGCCAAGCTATAAAGTTTTAGAATTGGAGTCATTTAATAGGTGCGAGAGAGAAAGTTTATAGCTTGGCAATGGTATTCCATGAACGGTTTTTTGCAGGCAAGCTTATACGATTGCTTTTGTAATTAAATTATCTTTCTTATGATATAAATTTGAATGGGTTATCAGATCGGTGTAGTTACCTATATTGACTTACCCGTTCACACCTGCTTGCCAGGTAGCCATGAACAGAAATTAGTAGGCAAGCCTATCTAGGCATATTCTGTATGTTAAAAACTATCAGTTGAGGTACAATTCATTCGGTTATCAAAAGAGTGAAGGTGATGAAAAAAAATTGATTAAAATTAATTTAATTAAAAATAGCCATGAACACTTTTCGATAGGCAAGCTATCATAGGCATGTTCGTTAATGTATAATATTTGATAAAAAATATGTCTCATCTGGTTATCAGATGGGTGAAGGTCGATCTTCACGGGCTCTTAGACTATATAAAGAGGTAACGTTGGTAACATGTATGTATTTTCCGGGTAATCTCTGACAATACTAAACTAATTTTAAAAATTCTTTCACCAATGGAAACCTACATTTTCAAGGAGTACCATGGGCTATTATGTATGCGGATGAAACCGCAGGACATAACTTGTGTTAAATACAGCATCAGATAGTTTACACGACTTGACTTAGGAAGGCGCGTGGTTCTAATTATATCGGTGTCAAAACCGATATCCAAAAAGTCTTGCATACGAATAAATATATTAATAAATTTTCAAATCTAAGAAGACAGATAATAAATAATACCTAATGAATGTTGGAACCATTTTCATAAATCATTACATGTATCATAATTTTATCCATAGACTTACACACAAACTTTAGAAACTATGATTTTGGCTAAAAATACTTAGTTTTGTCAACACACACTGGTCAGAAAAGTTTATGGTAGAACCTCAGGACCGGAACGCTAGGAATTTGAAATCCTAACGTTCCTGTTACGTCACATCACACCGGAACTCCTCAAAATATCAACCGTTCATAGTATGTAAATACGTCATTGGACGTACCTACCTACATTGTTAACAGCGCCGTCTGAGGTTATATTGATTTTATGCAAAATGCAAGTTAGTTTTCTCCGTTGAACAGACTGTGGAATAATAGCTCTACGAAACCACTCTCATTTTACCAGTACCTATCACGGGTTTCATTATAAAATGAGCTACCAATTTATTGTATAGGAACTTATCGGACTATCGCTGTAAATTGGGATTGCAAACAAGCCATTAAAACCCCGAACCTTATCTACACCATTGCTGGTTATTACTCACACACCCAAAATTTGATAACAATCTTCCACTGTCTACCGTGTACCTACCTACTTAATAAAAACAACTTTTATCAGACTTTACTGGTATACATATTTTTTTCTACTTAAGACCAATAAATACTAGTAGTTCGCCCCGAACTGGGATCCCACGAGTTTTTGTCTTCATACACTAAATAGTATACCTATTCTTGTTAATAATATTATCTTGTTATTTTTTGTTTTTATAATACAAGGCAACGACGTTTCGCTATTTTAATATCCCACTCGGGTACCTATATTTGTTTGCTTTATAATTTTCATCCCTCCCTTTCACTACTATCTCCGTAGCACCCCACCAATTCTGCTCATCTTTGAACTTGAAAATTCTATTGACCTTAAATACAAACACACCAAAAATCATGACGATCGGAGCAACCGTACTTAAGTTATCATCAAACAATCATACAAAAATACCTCACTCGCTTCGCTCAACTAAGTATCAGTTACAAACTAAATGCCCAACATACAAACTACAAATACAGCTACCGATAAAATTGTCACATAAAAAATAATAAAATTATAATGAAGAGAATAAAATATAATAATAGGGTGACCATCAAAATCATTGTCCTGAAGCTTGAATGGATTTTGGGTGTGTTTTAAGGTTATTATTATATGGTGCCGGCTATAGGTTACTTGAAGAGGGTAAACGGTCAATTTCGTTGTATTTGAATCGGTGGACTTTCGGTTCCCAACCATAAAGTACAATATCGTTGACAGTTAGACGAGTACATATTTTGTTTATGAGGATTTATATTCAACGATATTGCCGAGAGGCAATAAACTTAATACTCGGTAAGATATACCTATACCTACCCTACATCTTCTACTTGTTAGTTAATACTTAAGGGTTAAACTTGGAGCAGGTAGGTATTGGGATTAAACATAAATGTTGACATAAAGTACGCAAGTACTTATACTTTGTTACTCTACGATGCATTTGTACTAATGCGTTTTAACACTTCCTCGTAAGGTAGAGTTTTTGGTGCTTTGCTCATAATCTAAACAATGATCAAAACCCAAAATCCTCAAAAACAATGACTTTTTAACTACAAAATAGTTTGCGGGATTTTGTCACAAAAAAAACATCGAGAAATCGAGGGAATTCTCAAAACATTAAAACAATATTAGTAGCGCCCAAGGTTTTACTGGCATAACTCCTGATCCCATGATTCCAGATCTCCAGCTATCTGGAATCCGAATGTCATAGCAATCGGTTCAGTGGTTTATCGTAAAGGAGCAACAAATAAATATACACACAAAACTCTCCTTTTAAAATATTAGTAGTAATACACTCCAATACCTATGGGTACAAGAAGTATTTATATTGGAGTGTATCTTGTATTCGAGTATATACATGTTTTATTTTTATTTTGTAAAGTTAAAAGGTAATCTAAGCTTTAAAAAGAATTTGACGGTATATTGGTCTACAGATTAAACGTCTAAAACGCTGAAAACAACGGTTTCGGCGTAACCGTTAATTGACTGATAGGTACCTAGCTAGTCAAATACCAAACAATTTGTAAAAGTAACACAACTAGGCTTTATCTGGTTATACAAATAACTACCACTATAACTACAAAATAATCACGGGGCTTTTATCCTCTGATAGTAATTTCTTCCATTCTCCAGGTTTCTGTCAGATATTTTTTTGCATTCATCACATTAATGATGGAAGCAACATGAACATTTTAAAAAGCATCGGCGTCCACCATTAAAATAATAACTTGCCTTGAGCTGTGCATTTCTCGCACCTAGAAATATGGCGACTAGCACTAAAATGTGTATTTGTAGTAATAATTTCAAAATAATATCTGATATCTATAAAATTATTTGTCCTAACCGACTGACTGATCTTCGCACAGCCTAAACTGACTGATTATCGCACGGCTGAAAATTAGAGGGTGTGTTCTTTATTTGATGTATCTAGGCATTCGATAAGAAAGGGTTTTTGAAAATTCCCATGGGATCAGGCCTTATGCAGCTAAAACCGCGGAATACAGTTAGTCTACAATATAGCTGCTTGAGCTGACTACGCTAACTCACTGGCATGATAACGTTAATAGCAGAGATAAACTGTTAAGAAAAAATATTTTAATTTCATTTTTTATTTATATTGAAAGTTACTTAGTCGTAGCGTACGAACCGTACTGAAACATCTGATGTGGTTTCAAAAGAAAGATAATGTTAGAAATGTGTTTAAGGAAAAATACGTCACAAACAATTATTATTATTATTGAATAACCCGGGTATTCACCATGTTGAAATACATCTTCAAAAAATTCACTCGCGGCGAACTACACAAAGACACGCGTAAGTCCCGATCTCGTGGGAATATTGGGATCAAAAGTAGCCTATGTTGTTAGCCTTCAGGCCTTAGTAGGGCATGGGACACCGGCCGGGGAGGCCAAGGATACCGGTCATATACAAACTATCACATGAAGTTTACTTTGGTTATTTGCTAAATACCCGTATTATTATAATACTAGCTGCGTCCCGCGGTTTCAAACGCGTAAGTCCCGATCTCGTGGGAATATTGGGATCAAAAGTAGCCTATGTTGTTAGCCTTCAGGGTATGGTAATTCACCTCCTTAGTAGGGCACGGGACACCGGCCGGGGAAGCCAAGGATACCGGTCATATACAAACTATCACATGAAGTTTACTTTGGTTATTTGCTAAATACCCGTATTATTATAATACTAGCTGCTGTGCTAATATTCTGTGGCTCTAACAAGAGCCACAGAATATTGAAATAGTGGTAGAGCATTAAAAAAACAGATTACGATTGATTATGTTACCTGTAAGAAGTCCTAATCGAGAAAATCTTGGTAAAACAAAGCTAATAAGTCGATGGCCAGATGCCTGATTCCAAACTAGCAGAAAATAAAGCTTGTTTTCAATGTAGTCTACAATATAAATTTCTTTTAATTTTTGTATGTAGCTCAAGGCTATTTTATTTAGAAAATTTATTTTAAAGGAAAAATAGCTTTCAAAATTTTTCACTTGCGGCGAGGCTTGAACTCGCGGCTTTGGGTCGGTACCCCAACGTCTGTTCCAACTAGACTACGCAAGTCCACGCTGCGTGCCTTGAAAACTTCCAATGCTATATTCTCCTCTGATTGTTTTACGATTAAGGCTCGTTTAAGCGCCATCTATCTAACGCTACAGGAACAACTTTCCAGTTGTTTACACCTGCGTCGCACCTGCGGTACGTTGGGGTACCAACCCAAAGACGCGAGTTCAAGCCTCGCCGCAAGTGAAAATTTTTGAATGCTATTTTTCCTTTATAATAAATTTTCTAAATAAAATAGCCTTGAGCTACATACAAAAATTAAAAGAAATTTATAGTAATGGAAAAAGCGACATCTTACGTTAGTAATGAGTTAACTGTAAAGTTAACCATTACGACGCAGGTGTAAAACACTGGAAAGTTGTTCCTGTAGCGTTAGATAGATGGCGCTTTAACGAGCCTTAATCGTAAAACAATCAGAGGAGAATATAGCATTGGAAGTTTTCACGGCACACAACGTGGACTTGCGTAGTCTAGTTGGAACAGACGTTGGGGTACCGACCCAAAGACGCGAGTTCAAGCCTCGCCGCAAGTGAAAATTTTTGAATGCTATTTTTCCTTTAAAAGAAATTTTCTAGTCTACAATAGCTAAAACCGTAAAGGTAAACAGAGCTGCACACAAGTGAAGCGGATTATTGTTACCGAGGTATTACTGCTAATAAGATGGTACCAGGTTCAAAGAAAACTCTCGCTACACTCCTGAATCCTTGACAAAAACCGCATCTGAACGCCAACAGATTTTATATAATCATTTTATATACGTAGGTTATCTATCTATACTAATGTTATAAAGAGGAAAGATTTGTATTCGTGTGTGTGTGTGTGTGTGTGTGTGTCTGTATGTTTGTTATGAATTAACTCAAAAACTACTGTACCAATTTCAAAAATTCTTTCACCATTAGAAAGCAACATTCACCTTGAGTAACATAGGTTACTTTTGATCCCAATATTCCCAAGGGACCGGGACTTACGCGGGTGAAACCGCGGGACGCAGCTAGTTAACAATATGATAGACTTTCAATTGAGAATAAACAGGAATCTCCTGTGTCAGCGTGATTCATCTTAGACCGAATGAACGGTAAGTACCTAAGTGTTGAGGCGATCTCAGATAAGGGCCTAGTGCGGGTCTTTTCGTATGTTGCATATCAAAGGTTCCTGTCACGTATGCGTAAACGGTAAAATTCTATGGAAAATTGAACAGCGGCCCAAATGATTGTATATTGTTTGCTATAACGGTTGCAGTTGTGATAGTGATCAAACGCTAGCTTATAGGTTATAAAAAAAACGTTAAACCAACTTAAATTAAAGTTGTAAAAAATAACATATTTTAATTTTAAAACTACTTACTTGTTTTCCTCCATTAACTCAATAAATTTCAATTCAGGAGTGAACAGGTCTGCTGAATACCTAACCATACTATATCGTTTCACTTACTATTTGATAACGCTAAAACGCTCATCAATGATGTGATCAACGTTGTAGCGTAATATTAGTGGGTAGTTATTGAAATTATCAAAATAAGAAACATACCAAAGGATCGGGTAAGCTTGTGAAGATTTATTATTAATTCAAATCTCAATAGAGCTATGCATATACGTCTGCTGCAGCAAACACCTTTCTAGCTTAACCAGACGAAAACAATTGAAAAGCATTCCAGTGAATACGTGAAAGAAAATATAAGCCATTTCTTTACGAGATTCGATTCAGTGCAGAGGTGTTACTGTTCGCTAGAAAGAGCATATCCTATGGAGCAAGAATAAGGCAAAAGACTAGTGGTTTTATTTTTCAGTTACTATCTCGGACCGGCTTACTGCACCGAACCCAAACCGGGATTGGTAAAATGAAACGCATAGTCAAATTCACTCGACTCGAGAACACGTCGTTTCTATATTTTTGAAAAGGAAATATTAAAGATTTTACGATGTTTGCGTTGTGATATAAACAGATAAATCAAATTTGTTTAAATAACGCACTCAATATTTTAAACTCGATAAGGGTGAATTTAGTATGTGTATCTTTCTGACAAAAAAGGCAGTCAAAGGCAAAAAAAATATGCAGTTATCTTGGTAATTTATAAATGCCGAAATTATAAATAAGGTACGAATTAAGATGCTGATCTAAGATGAGGAACAACTGAGGTAAGTACAAGGTATTGCTCGAGAATCTAAAGAAACACTTACAACTGGTGATAATGAAATGTAAATTGAGCGAAGAATTGATTGAGTATCCTGAAAAACCTAAACATTACATTTTGATCCATGCAGAATTTACCTGATTGAGCTAAATGAAATAATGATAAATGGATCAAAAACTTGATACATTATGCTATGTTTTAATAATTTAAAGTTAAATGATACAGCATCAACTTTGTTTGTGAACAGTACCTACCAGTGCTATAATTACTTAGTAAGTTACTTTAGTAAGTAAATAATTACATCTACTGTTATACGTAATCAACTAATCATCAATCATTACACCGGATATTTTATTTGGAATAATATCTTTAACAACAATTTTGTACAAAGAGGCAGTCTTAAGACTCAACTCTGAAACATAGATGAATGGGTTTATCTACTGAAATTAAATATAATATTAAGCTGAGCAAAATATTACCTGGCTAAGTTATAAGAAAGTAAAGTAATCAATTACTACAATGAATAAACCGCATAGGTACTTTATTGTACTTCAAATTATTCCAATAATCTAGAGTACGTAAGTTTTATTAAGCCGCAATCATTCTGGTACTTTGGAATTGACTAAGGTAAATTCATTTGGCCGAGTTTCTAGACTTTCCTAAGTTTGAGCGATAATTTTCACTATAACTCGCATTTATTATTAAAATGTATTCTTGAATTTAATAAAACTGTAGACTTAAATATTTTAATTAAAATCGTGGAGTCTGCGGGGTAATAGATAATATTTTGTTTGCTCTACTGTGCTAGTCTTGAACATAAATCACAAGCGTTACTTACGCTTCATTAGTGAAGTTATAAAAATGATTGATTTTAAACGACTTTCAGCATTAGATGTCTAGCTGCATAACTGTTTTCGTTTCTGATTTTTCCGTAAGTAATCTATAATATTGTATCTAGTGACGTGTATTGTGTATGTATCTCATATTTTTTGGGTCATATAACGCTATATTTTATGCTGGATTTACAATTGGAATAAACACGATCGTAATATCTTATCAAAACCAAATCCAAGCACCATTATGTTTTCTTACGACAAATCAATATCGAGCTCCGGTAAAACGCTGTTGTTAACAGTGTCGTAAACTAAGTAAGTATATACATTTTTTCAACCGTCTCTCATATCGGTGTTTTAATAAAACCGGATCACGGTTTTCTCCCTGAATATTGTCGCAGATATTTCAATATTGGTGGGATTAGCAGCCTATTTAAACACCACTCTCAATGCCGCGCTGCGTCATATCGAAATACAATTCCATTCAAAGCAGCCTTTCAAAATATTTACAGAACGTTTTTAATTTGGAGTTACGTGCCCTGTATAAACCGAACGTTTGGGACTTTTAGAATTATACAAACAAACAAACAACTACTTTCGATTCGTGTGACGAAAAGTTCCGTGTTGATTTTACGAAATCGATTTCAAAGTTTTTAAGCTTTTCTGAGAGAGAATTAAATAATGTTAAATATTTTCATCTTATCCTACTAAATTAAAAGTTAAATACTACCTACTATAGAAGGGAAAAAACTAAATGGCGTCCGCGTATGAAATAAAATAGCAATATTTCAACGGAAAAGTGACATACCTAAGGAAGCCGTGTGCGATCCTGAAATGGGGCGGCCTCTGCAAGAGGCTGTAGCCAGCAAACATATGCTTAGCCACAGCGCTGGTCTTCCGGCGAAGCATAAAGTACAAAGATACTGACAGGACATTCTTATTTTTTAAACCACAATAATAATCAATCCAGAACTGTTTCCTCCAATAAACGTAATCACTTATTGTGACGCAGAGTTATATTTTAAGTCATTGTATTCGTACCGATGCCGTTGACGGGTATGCATAAATTCTTCGTCCGCCGCGACCGGACACAGTCATTTATCAAGGGAGTTGCTGTTTCATAAACTGTCTATCGCATTGTTATACTGTCGTGCGACATTTATTGCCTCTGTTCTATGTGGAAACTCTGATTAAATAATCTACGATTAAAAGGGTCCGACAGATTTCTTATCCATAATTTATACAATTCCTTAGACCCTTTGCGTCAACTAAGGTCTTAATTCCGTATTCATGCAACGAGATAAACGTGTCAACTGAGTAGGTCGAACTAAATAAATTATTTGGAAATGATTGTGAAAACAAATAATAGATTGCCAATTTATTACGAGAGTTTGTCATGAGAATTCCAGGGAATCCATTACCTGTAGAGGATTAAATGAAAAAGGTTTCAGGCGTTGAAACCAGTATTAATCTCAATGTTTCTCTCAAAAGCCTATCTAGGTTTATCGGATTCTGGACATTGTTTCACATTAAAAGCGTAGGTATCTACACCTACCTACGTAAATAGAATAGTAATTTAAGACGCATTTTCAGCCATTCCCTTTACGATTCATTACCCGAATATTTGATTTTAAATACTTCCATACAATATTCACTTGCTTAATATAAATTGGTAATTCATAACTCGTTGGCGTGATAATACGTCTTTATGTTTATCATAATTAAATGCAAAACAATAAATAAAAAAATTAAGAAATTAAACTCATTTTTCGGTTTTTATAGACCTCCTGTTCACGGGTAGACAGGGTTCCAAGGTTCGAGTTGGAATCCTGTCTACCCGTGAATATCATATCAGCATCGGGAAAACCGGAGAAAAGTCTAAATAACAAATTAAATGAAAATTATTTATCGGCGAAAGGTCGTTTATTTGAATAGTCAGTGTTCATATCAGTGGAGGAATTCACGTTTCATAATAGTAATTTGAGTAATTTATAATAATATGGATTTAGAATAATATAATAATATAGTAGCGGGTTCGAGTCCCGCCGAGATTTGATTATTGCTGGTTTTCCGTTCCAGAACTCGAACAGAACGTAACTCTACGTTACGAAATGGATAGGTAAACGAAAGAATTTGGACGACTTCTGTAGTGCTTTGGCCGAATACCCGACTGTAATGCAGAAGGTTGAATTTAATAATATTTTTAACAATTATTAATTAAAATAAATAAAACCCATGTCCATTATTGACCACGTCTAGGTATTAAAAAGTCTACCTATACTTAGGTGTACAAGACCTGACGCACGAGTAAAAAGCTTCAGTACTTTTTTTTTTATTAAATGTAAAATCCTTGGCCAATCAATGGCCAAACGTAATCCTAATCACATTATTAAAATCCAGCAGTATTTATTTATAATAAATTTTAGTAAGATATAACACGACGCGATCCGGCAATATGAATAAACAAGCAAGGAAGGCCCAACAAGGCGTCCCCACTCTAACTCCATTAATCAACGGCGGGCCCATTTCATAAAGTGACATTTTCATTGTTACGCGGCCCCAAAGTTCGCATTTACTCATTTATGTTCATAACGTGAGATGAGCCAAGCTTAGTCCATGCGAGTCCAATAATAAAACCGCACATCTACCTTTTTGAACGAAGTAACTCATTTAATATTCATCGGAATTAATCCAATAAACACAAACGCTTAAAATTTAAAAGCCAACAAGGTTTTGTTTGTTGAAACATAAAAGTATTCTATTTATTTAATGCCGCATTTTCGTGTTTTTATGTATTATTAATTTTACGAACCTACCTACACTTTTAAATTAATGATGAGGTTCAAGTAAAGTTCAAATCATAAAATTATAATAATAAAACAAATAGAAAAGCTGACTTTTGTTTTTTTGTCGATATAAAATGATAACCTAATTAAATTACCCAACCGAAAAATTAGAAAACGAACATTTGGGAATTCCAATTTCCATACATTCTTGTTCGTTGAAGTGTCAATCAGACGGTAAGTGACGAAGTAAAATGCTCACCAAGAAGGTAGGAGAAGGAACAATGTCCAACTACTTTCTCATCAGTTGCTCTACCGTGCTACGTGTTGGAACACGGACAAGTCCGCTAGGCACTGCGACTTATACTTATAGGTGATGTGATGACAAATTGATACTTTAGACAACAAGGCTAAGAAACGTCGAGGAAATTCCAAAACTGTACCCACATAACGCAATCGAATAATAAATTGAAATCGTATAATCCTCCGAGCTCGAGTAATAGGAGCCCACGAAACACTTTTTCTATTATCGACGTTAAATTAACAACTAAACCACAATACATAACACACTTACTCTAAATTAATCCCCAATCGGAGACCGTTCTCGGAATCTAATTCGCATTCACAAGTGATTTACTTTAAAACGTGCCCGCAAATGTTTAAACTTAATCATTGTGTAATGTGAGTGTCTCTATTTGGGGCCACAAACTGCCAGTAAAATAACATTACACCGCAAAATACCTAAACAATTCGTTGTAGCTCCACGCACGATAGACCATGGTTATTGCGTTCTTAATCAACAAGCGATACATCGAAACCCTGTGAATGCATCCAGTAATAAAATCGAATTGAACGCTGTTGTGTGAATGAACGTGTAAAAGCGTTTTGAATAGCGTGAGCCCGTATTCAATTATATAGCAATATACTTCATCACATCTATTTTTATGCCATTCGGCAATTCGAATGATGACAAACTAAATAAGGTTTGAATTCTTTAGGTGATTATTGTCAATGGGAACAATTAAGTTAGACCAAATGGACTGTTTTCGTACTATCAACATTTAGAAAACCGCGTAGTTCATCCACAAGGCAGGCCGCCTTTAAATTGTTTGCCTTTTCAAAATGGTTTTCATGTTACAAATGATGGGGGATCAAGGAAGGGTGCGCCCTTCTCTGATTTTTTATAAATACTAAATTTTGCATACGCTTAATGAACCGTTTTGCTGTTATCTAAAATCGGAATTTTGAATTTTTCAAAATTGGAGAGTGAAAAAGCAATACGTTTGAATAAGGAAGCATTAGAGATTTTAGAGAAGTTACCTAACTTATCTGCTTAAAAACTACCCTGTTCATTCGTACCTACCTACCATAAACAAATTTGATTCAATTCAACGACTGGCCTTCTTTTAAGAACTGCGCGAAATTTGGATGGTTTTCTATATGCTGATGGAACGGAACAACGGAACCTGTTATTTCATATTTGTAACACATGGTAACACTGATATACCAGCGAAAAATAAAGTACCTGTTCCAATGCATAATGTATCCCTTCAACGTGTTGAAACGGAGCCTCTGACTATAAGTAAGTAGAAACCAGTTTGCGTTCTGAATACATCAATATGGGGGATGTCGGAAGCCTTCAATGCCTTTATTTATGCCTCACAAGTGACGGCGACGAGAATACGCCCCGTGATTGATGTTTTGCCGAAAACAAGGATACATCAAATCTTTTTGTATATCCGAAATTGCGTACCTATTCGTTATTCATCCATCTATCGCACGACAGATAAGCTTAAGAGCTAATTTCCCTTGTTTACCAAAACACTCCAACTAAAATACCTTTTGACTAAAAAGAATTTTAGAGAGGCGTGTTTACTAAAGAACAACAACTAAATAGAGGATAGTCAGGTCGGATGCGGAGGATGACCGTAACATTCAAATATCTCCCAAAATAGGTGACATTGCAGCAGCCGACTGCCACAGATCGGTGCGAGGTGAATTGCTTTTGTGAACACCGTGGCTAACACTAAAAATCAAGTATTTTGGGACATATTTAAGTCATACAGTTTTCTCCCGTATCCTATCTTGCCTAACTATACTCTATTTTTTTTCTCATTAGCACAAATATTCAGTTTCAATTGCTCAGTTAGAAGTTTATTATCTATGAAAATAGTTCACAATGCTCAAGGTAGCAAACTACTATCTCCTAATATCATTAAAACCAACGTGAGAAATATAGTTACACTAGAAAACAATGTGAGCATAAAAAATAACCATTTCATTTGCAGCCCAAGGCACAGGAAGCGAAATGCACTATTCCATTTTCTCGACGTAACTACATTGCACGCTTCGAACAATGAAATGCTTTTAAAACACGAAACAACCTGATTCGAATACATAAAAGTAATTTATACTTAAGAGACGAAAAGGAAGCAGCAGGTAAGTACGGGATTATTTGGGGTTTAATTACTTTGCGCACCTTTATGTTTCGTCACATAACGTTGGCTGGTATCTGTTATCCTTATTTATAAGGAAACAACATATCCATCTACATCTGCCTGATAAATTGAATTATTATTTTTGTAGCATTATCAATATAAGCAATTATTATTGTATGTTTGTCACATAACGAATAAACATACAAGTCAAATACCAATACTTTATTTCAGAAACTTAGATCAAAAATGTAAACAAAAATCACATACATTTACTTGAATGTGACAGCTGTTTCTTTACTTTTTCCTTTAAAATTTTCAGTTCTTTGTTAACATTCTTGATCTAAGTTTCTGAAAAAGGGTATGTATAGGTAGTCTTAACAAAAAAAACACTGATGCAAACTTAACACTATGTAAGTAGTAGATACCTTCATAGTGTAAAGTTTGTACCTACTAGGTTCTCCATTAAAACAAGTTTTAGTAAAACGAAAAGTGTACGAGTACGACCAACGATATAAACATCGGACGAGAAAGAAAGAAATTTTCCTCTTTCATTCAGCAGGTACAAATCGAAAGCGGCCACGAACCAACTAAATGCATTACAATTTCACATCGTACCTTTTGATGTATCTATCTATACTGGGAACTATTATTTAAAGGTCTGCACCTACATCTCGCAATGAACGGCATCAATAAACACTTGCAGGCACATTTTTGCTTATGATTATTTGCATACCTACAAATTACAATAATGTTGTTTTTTTATTTAGTGAAATTTGCAGGACATTGCACACAGCTCAGGCAGGCTAGGTTTGTATTATGAGTACTATTATACTACATAAAATATGGTTTTTGTAAATGTACACATTACCCCTGCCAAATGCCAAATGTTTAAATAATATTCTACCATTTTCGGGTAAACTCAAAAAAACGTCAATAGGTAACCGAACGCATACAGTGCGTTGGTGGCATGACGTTAAAAACTCGATCAACGCAAATAGTGGGTTGCCGGCAATGAAAGAGTTGTGATACATATAGTAAGCCTCCAGATCCAGAAACAAATATGGCCAGTGTATTACATACCTACTGGGAATCGAACCCGCAACCTTCTTCGTACCTGACACGGCACCGAGGACCTTAATTTTTGTTTTTTTTTGGACGGATTTAAATTTTTAGCTTGAGTCGATTTTGTGACGTCGACATTCTATCTTCTTAATTAGGTAGGTACATCCTCAGTCTATTTTACCTCCGCTTGCGTAACAAACAGTATCATTTTGTTCAAATTCTCTGGTTTGCTCATCATAATAATACCAATCCAATTTTATTAAAGCGTTTTTATTCTTTTAAAAATCTCTTTTAACTTTATAATTCCTCTTTTATCTCTAATTATGCATCTGTCTAGATTCCTTTTACCAACTATGCTTCTTTGTATTGCGTTTTGAAAAGTTTATAATTTTCTTTATACCTTTGTGTGGACACGTTTAACACATATACTTGCGATTTAATAATAAAAGTGACAATCGCGTTATGCTCAGAAAAAGCTACTATGGTTCATAGTTATTCACCTCTAAAACTAGATCTTTGTAATACAGAGTGAAAATTTAGAGATAGATTTTCTTCTGTCTCGATGTTGGATTGAAATTAACTAATTTTTCGGTTTTAATCGCGTAGTGTTTATTGGATTGATTGATAATCCTGAAGAAAAGACCTGTAAAGTTCTCAAAATGTTGAGCATTGAAACAATGCTAAAAGTAATAAACACCACGCGATTAAAACCGAAAAATTAGATCGAAATTGGATATGATTTAAGTATAATCATACTCAAATCGTATCTAATCTCTGATATTCGCTGATTTTCTAATATATTTCAATATATTGGGATAATGGGCGTGTACTTTTATATTCCTACATGTTTTGGAGAAACAGAAAAGACGATTTGATAAAATAATATCTACAAACTTTGTTGGTCTCGCGAACGAGACGAAACGTGCTTTTAGAAATATACGGACACAATTTTGAATAGGATGCCTGGGGCTATTCGTTTTCGTAGATGTAGGTAATAGTTTTCTTTTCTTTCATTGTTTTGATATTACATGTTTGCATGGCTGAGTATCGAACATCCCTGCTTTCTTAATAGAGGTTAGAAATTTAAGTGTCTAATACTAAAATTTAAGTTCAAAGTAAACTCTACCTAATTTTAAAATTATGTGGTCTAATAGTTTAAAAAGTTTAAACTGTACCAGTCTGTCTCTTAAGGTCTCAAGATTCAATAGTAACCTCAAGTTAGAACGGTACACTTAAATCAAATACCTTATATTTATGTTAAACAAGATGGTTAATTTAAATAAGTAAGTTACCTAAGTTATATCTATAAACTTGTTACGTTGTTATAAACTGGTTGAAACATTAAAATATTTAATCCAATTGAATGATTCCACCTTCTGGTTGTTTTGTTTAATAGGTGAATAATATGAATCATAGTACCTACGTTGGCAAATCTACGCATCACGATTTCCTATTAGCCTACTTCAAAAAAAGAGGAGGGGAAATAGCACTATTCGGCTGTGGCTATTTTTTCCTATTTCGGTAATCTTTACCACCACTCTGGGAGAGCGGCGCGGTATGTCTGGCTCACAATGACTTCCCTTCATGTCAGGGACTACGGGCACAAGCGAGTCTTCCATGGTTATTGTACCAATTTCCGGTTAGATTATATTTTACCTGACCAATAATCATCTACTGCCATTGTAGTAGATCCTTGAAATTATCCGAAGTAGGTCCGTGTGGTAGAGCTGAGGATATGTTTCCTCGGTTACCTACCTACCCCAATTTGCTCATGTTTCCTCTGCTACAACCCGAGGTATTATAGCAAGTCCAATTTTTACATGATCCTATATTAGATACCACATAACATGTCTCTCGCTTACTTTTGCATATAGTAGACTGACACACAGGTTATTAAATAACATAATAAGGTTTAATAAACGTTTGTGAAGAGTAAGTATATTATATTATATAAGATATTATAGCTATAAAAACCATAAAATCAACTCCTAATTATAATTCATAGATGAGAAAATAATTAAGTTGGAGCAGCGCAAACTCCAAGAGATCCCGCCGGGCAAACGGTAAATTAAATTTCCCCTCGCGGCCACTTGACCCTCGTCCGATGTCCATTGTGCACTAACTGGTTATTGATGCAAACCATAAAAACAAATTTCTTTTAGATTCCGATCTGTAGGGGTTGTAGGTACGTAAGCAATTTCTTCTAGAGTAGCTTAGAAAACTGTAAAAGGGCCTGTATAACACTTATAATTATAGTACATAATATGTACTATAACCCCCTCTTATTAGCCCCTTATAAGTATACATAATTCATAATTAGTATTTATTTTGTAAGAACAATAATTATTGTTCTTTATCTGTTCGAAATGTAATTGTTAAAAAAATGTTGGTATAAATACACAACGCTGGTACAATAATAAAAAAATATTATCTATCTAATATGAAGCTGATCACAATATGCAATGCTTTTAAGATCTCTTGTAGAATAGATACAAGTCCAATTTTTCGTTACAAGGTTTCTCTGATCATCCATACATTCCATCATTTACAGGTTGAACTGGCAGCTAATACCATATTTTAGTTATTTTTTTCCCTCGCCAGTATTCGCTAGTCATTCTATTCTGCCTCCATTCCCTGTATTAGCCAACCCTTTCGGAGAGGTTCGGGTTTAATTGGATCTTTTGAACTTTTACCGAAAATAATTTTTCGTCATCATTCTGCCACTCGATTAATACCAGCTTTAGGAATCAAATGAATATTTGATCCCTTTTGTAAGATTTTGATTTTATTAAACCTTTTCGATCTATAAATCGTGTACGGTTTTAAATTTTAAGATCAGTTATATTTTAAATTGGCGTCAAATTCAATTACCAGTAATAAAACGTTAAATTAATTAAAATTTATGTTGATGGGCCTCATTTAACTGAAAATTACGTTAATAAAATAATTATAGAATAAACACGATATTTGTATAAATTTTGCGATTCAAATTAAGCTTTAACTTTATCGTGTGTACAGTAAACATGAACTACAATCAAAATTAATGCAAGGCTGGGTATATATAAGGCTGTATATATGGGTATATATATGGCTGGGTATAAGCTGGGTATATATATGGCTGGATGTATGTAAGCACATAATATATTAGAAAATTAAAGCTTCAAGTAAGTATTATAGTTTTTTTGAAATGAACATTTTTACTTACATAGCTTTACATACTTACATACAACAAAGCAGCTATTCTGATCTACCTTTACATTTATTTGGTTAAATTCAAGAAGGAATTAACCATTAGATTTTGATGCCTTCTTTAAGAGGAGTATATACGCCAACGACCTTGAAACTGAAAATCCCTGTCGGGCTCATCGAAAATTGTTGATTATTTCAAGACGGAATGTCGTAGAACTTTTTTTTGTGTACAGATTGTAGGTGACATTGTTTCCTACATTTTGGTGTAGTTTTAAGACAAGAAACTCCTATTGGTGCAAAGCCTATCCAAATTTTAGACAAAAAATGTCTGATTTGGCTAAAATGTCGATAGGCTTCAATACGTTTAGACATATTTGTATGGAAACTGCACTAAAATATCGGAAACAACCTACAATCTGTACACAAAAAAAAGTTCTACGACATTCCGTCATGAAATAATCAACAATTTTCGATGCGCCCGACATGGATTTTCAGTTTTTCAGAATAGGGCCCTTAAGACGTAAGATAGTTTCTTCAAGGAAACATCAAAATCCGGAGGTTTATGAATGTATAATACACTTCTGTGTGAAGCCTCGCAGAACGTTAGTTTTTTTAATAATGAATAGGTTAACATTTGGCGGATAACTCACACACTCTTTAATGAAAAGAATCTATGATTGTTAACTGCTCCTGTTTAAATTACAGATATCTGTATTATGACTATTGTAATTTAACACATGATCATAAAAAAAACCCATGAGTTTCTTGTGGTTTCTTCTCATCGGAGGGTGCGTTCCGAAACCACAGTAAAACCTCGACATTTCTAAACGATCATGTAATTTATACATTGTTCTTAAATAATAAATATATTTGACTTTGACTATAGTAGGATTGTTCTTTCACCTCATCACCGACATGCGGCAATATGCAAAATAACATGCATGTCAGTGTAGTTTAATAACCATTCATATCGCAGTGTTAATGTACGTAAACACGAGAATCGGTCCTTAACAGTTAGTTTGACTAATGTCCACATAAATACGGACAGGTAAATGCCAACGCGATTAATGTGGACAAACTGCATAAATAATTGCCAATACATTGAGACAACATCGACAAAGCATTCATTATTATTGCTATTACGATTAAGATTATCCTTAGAAATTCTACTCAGTAGGTCAATTATTACATAACTAGCAATCTCCTGCGGTTTCACCTACGTAAGATCCCGTGTTTTTTGAAAATTTTGAAAAACCCTTTCTTAGTGGATACCTATACACAACAAAAAAACTCTCTTAAAATTTCATGGCTTCTAGCTCTAGTTTGGGCCCTGCGTTTATATACAGGGTGCTCCGAGGAGAGCCAAAAGGGGTTTGTTCTAGAGGTCTAGGCGAACAACTTTTGTTCTACAAGTTTTGGAAATTCGAAGTGGTTTTCGAAAATTTTGAGTTTAAAGTTATATGAAAATCAGCTGTTTTTTAGAGTTTGAGGTCATTGGCCTTAAGGTGCCCTTTTATTTAGTTTAGACCACTACAATCTAAACATTAATTGCCTTTTTTTTTACAAAAACAGCTGTTTGTGATACAACTTTAAAATTTTCGAAAAAAAAGTTCGAATTTCCAAAAGTCGTAGATTAAAAGTTGTTCGCCTAGAGCTCTAGAACAGCCCCCTTTCGGCTTAATACCCCCTCGTCGAAACACCCTGTATAAATCATTCAGGACTTTGAGTTTTATATATATCGATTATAATAATAATAATCTATATATCTCGCTGTCGGGTACGAAGGGGTTCGTCCTAACTAAGAGACGAAGCATAGCCCAAACCGCAAAGCCCTGACGCAAATTTTAGAAGCTTTAAAAGGTAAGTTTTATTTTTTGTGATGTTTTTTATAGAACTCGGGGCTATGGCTCCGGACCTTTGAAAGGCGTGCGTGGGCCGAAGTCAACACGCAGAGGCCCAGTAAAATGCAGACAAGTTCTATCCGACCTCTGTTTAGACAAAACTATTGTGTAAACTACAGGTGAAACTACTTGGGCTATGGAGATAGGATAGTTAGTAGTGCATGTTGTTCGACGTATCGCGATAACGCGAAGATTCGCGTTGTCGCGATACGTCCGGCCAGAGAATTCATCTTATCGCGATGTTTAAGATAATCTCGACGTAGCGGCGATGAGGCCAAGCACTTTGTCGTAGATCGAACACGAAAACACAAACCTTCGCGAGTCAATGTGGCATCTTAAATAAATCCTATTGTGTGGTTTCAAAATAATTTTAAAATCATGATCAAATTTGACTGTTGAATTTATTTTTCAACAGAATAATTTACTATTGTCTGTGAAGTAGGTAACAAGAATCCATAAATAAACGTGGTACTTTATAAAATAAATGTGGTACTTTATTATGATAATTAGTCGACCTAGAAGCCAGATCTCAATCGAGTGGTATCACGAAATATGTTCAAGATTCTTAAACATTGAGTGGAACTGTAATGATCTCATAAATATCCGAAGTAGGTACTTCTTATTTAAACCAATATTTTTTAAGGGTCTAACTCTATGCCTTCTGCAACTGTTATTTATAATAATATTAAATTAAATTTGCTCGGTATACCTAACATAAACATATCGCATTAATAAAAAAAAGTTATTAACAGTTAATCAATATTTTACTTAGTACATTGTATATATTTTAAAGAAACAATACTTCTGCAAAAACACAACGCACAGCCCTGCGTCTATCGTGCGTTGAGTTTTTGTAGAATTATTGATTTTTTAAAAAAATCTTGGGAAGCCCAGTGCAGGCTTAAGCACTCAAAATAGAATATTTATATTGTATTTAGTATTAGAGTATTGTATAGTTTTAAATGTACACTTTTTAAACTTACACGATTTCCGTCAATCATTTTATCGAGGTAATTAATCAAAATGATTATCTATAACGCAATCTAGACCCGTGTCTAATAACAGTTTTAAATATG
This sequence comes from Idaea biselata, assembly GCA_958496205.1. Classification (NCBI taxonomy): domain Eukaryota; kingdom Metazoa; phylum Arthropoda; class Insecta; order Lepidoptera; family Geometridae; genus Idaea; species Idaea biselata. Next base: position 7,016,889 of record OY292400.1, on the reverse strand, counting down.
TTTGTAAAATAGATTCGTTAAGTTTCGATAATAGTCTGCTTTGTGTGCCTAAATAAAAAAAACTGTTAAGACTTTGGTTACCTACCTACGCAAAATTTTACTTTTTAAATGAAAACAAAACATTGTTAAAATCATTTTAAGGGACCGCTAATTAACTTTTAAATGAAAAAGGAAGGAGATAGCTTTTATTCGTATGTAACATAATACGATGTCAGACACCGAAACGATATTTTATCTTTGAAAAAAACCCTAGCGAAGTGGCTTGGTAAAGAAAAAACCTCTAAATGTAAATAGTTCAAACTTAAATAACATACAAGTCAGACCTTTTACCGTGTCAGGATCTTGTATACAAATTCGGTAAAAATAGCACCGACAAAAATCTTTTATCATTCATCCTTCCGAAAGAGTTCGTGTAAGGATATCCTTCGGAAAAGTTAGCCGTGTCACCGCATCACTTTGCCAAATAATGTTTACACATAAGTGACGCGAGGCAAATCTCAGAGACACAGTCAAAATACGAGTGTGTTGCAGAAGGGTAACTTTGCATTTTAATAATTTTTACTTATTATTAGACTATTTTTACTTAATTGACATTTGTTCGAAATGTTTTGTGAAATGGATAAAGATTATCGTGTATAAATCTTAGAGATAAGACGATGTGCTGGCGTCTCTCGGCTCTAGTCTTAAATATTACTATTTATTTTGGGCAGAAATCCCGGAATCTTAAAATTAAAAAAGACATCTCCTAATTCCGATACTGTTTAATATAAACATAAGAAGTAACTTACTCACATCTCCTACAAAAAAAAATACACTGTTTATTTTTATAACTTAGAAACAAGCCATTCTAAATCAAAATTTTACCGTGAAACTAATCCATCACTTCCATTAATTTTATTACTCGTATGTACCAATTTGAAGTACATACAAAGATTTCTCACTGAATAAACTGGTTTCAGGGCGTCAACTTCCTCTAATCCATTTGGGCGAACAACTGGAGTCATGTCAGGTTGATTGATGTAGGTACGTACAAGGTGATTCGTGTGGTGACTTTATCTACACCTCTTTGACACCGACCCCAAATCTGAGCCCTGAAACTCGCACAATATTAAAAAGGCCTCGAGGTGAACATCACGCTTTAGACCACGCCAAATGACACGATATTATCTGTTACTCGTTTCAGAAATATAAACCGAAGTTAGACATCAGAAGTACCTTGGTAGGTATTTCGTAGTTTGTCATTTTCAAGTTGGTAAATTGTCGTTTCGCACAATATTAAAAAGGCCTCGAGGTGAACATCACGCTTTAGACCACGCCAAATGACACGATATTATCTGTTACTCGTTTCAGAAATGTAAACCGAAGTTAGATATCAGAAGTACCTTGGTAGGTATTTCGTAGTTTGTCATTTTCAAGTTGGTAAATTGTCGTTTCACACAATATTAAAAAGGCCTCGAGGTGAACATCACGCTTTAGACCACGCCAAATGACACGATATTATCTGTTACTCGTTTCAGAAATATAAACCGAAGTTTGGTTTCAGAAGTACCTAAATAGGTAGGTATTTCGTAGTTTGTCATTTTCAAGTTGGTAAATTGTCGTTTCGTATCATCACACGCAAATTGCTATTCTAACGGTGATGTGAAATGGTAAATTAATAGGCAATTGATATAGGAGAGTGTCGATTTATTGGTCGATAGCGGTATTCAACGAAAGTGAAGTGATTCCGTAACTAAAGCCAGTTAAACCTGAATTTCATAGAATTTCCGATCTAACATGAAATAGCTTTTCGTTGATATTTATAATTTTCGTTGAAAGTGTAGGTATATTGAAAATAAAAATTTTAGCTTTACTTGTATGATTTAATAGAGATTTTTATTACACTTTTAACGTCTTTCAGTGTATCATTATTATTAGAACTACGGGTCTAGATCGCGTTGTACACCGGCCGTGGTCGCAAGAAGACCGTAGTGTCTTCTCGCGACCCATTTGCCGAAACGTTGCGTCGCGCGTCGAGGTAATTAATAACATTGATGATTATCAATGAGATATAGATGTAGATGATGTGATGTAGATTTACAACGCGATCTAGATCCGTGTTTCTAATAATAATGATGACCGAAAAACGTGTAAGTTTAAAAAGTATCTTTCAGTGTGCTTTAAGTGTATGATTTCTTCAAACTGATTCAAAATTAAATTTCAAAACTTAACAGAACCAACTTGACGAATTGTCATATTTTATGACCTTGATAGAGCGTGAAATGGCGTGAAAACTCTTAATTTCAGTAGTGAAACTATTAATTAGGATCGATTTTGTAAATAAACGTTACACACAGCCGATTGCCGCAGGCCACAAGGCAATCAGATCCAAAATGTATAGTCAACAATTGTGTTTGTTATTAGAATAGAGCAGATTTGATATTAACTACCGTTACTAAACGAGAATTAACCACTACTAATTAGATTTGTACGAGTACATCATAGTTGATGTATTAATAAGCTGTTCACTAGATTATTTGAGAACTAATTGCGCTTCTAAGTGCGACCTCCGTTAAGGGGAAAGGATACCTACTCTTTTCTCCATACAAACTTCACAAACGTAATCGACTGTTTCCGTAGAGAAAATATAATTATGACATAAAACCTATATCAGCTATGACTATTATCATTTCTAAATTGTATATCTAATCTAATAAGTAAATTTATTTATCGACAAACAAATAACATCATTAAAAATAATAAGAATAATAAATTAATTCAATACAATTAAACTTAAACTACAAATAAACTTAAAACGACATTTAGTCGAACAGACCACTCGAATTCGTTCCCGGCGCAAAGGACCCCAAAACGCACGCAGCATTTCCTCGTTGGATAGCAACGGCCATCCTCTGCACCAGAAAAGAACCCGAGCGGCTAATCTAATTAGAAAACGAAAAAAAAACGTAGGTGCATAATGCCAGATATAACTTTTATGGCATAAACATATTTGTTCATTAGAACAAATATCTTTAATAGTCTTTATCCATAGGGAGCAAACAGTCGACTAGGTTTGTATGGAGAACAAGTAGGTATCCTTTCTGCTTAATTTCGATATTTGGGGAAATTACAACGAGTTATAAGCGTTATATCGGTACATCGCCTGATAGAAAGCGAAAGTAGACGAATTTTTTTTTTGAATGCTCGGTTATACTGTGATTGAATGTAAATTATTAGGACTACCAAAAAATGTACTGGCTGCTTGGGCGGAACTCCCATGTATCAGTACACAACAAAGTCCTACTATATAAACAGGTTTTGATGCCAGTATGGACTTATGGTATCCAGCTTTGGGGCTGTACTAGTAAGAGCAATCGTCAGATCATCCAACGATTCCAAAATAAAGTTCTCAGGGATATAGTCAACGCACCCTGGTACATTCGAAACTGCGACCTACATCGGGACTTGAACATGGACGTCGTAGATAGAGTCATCCAAAAATATGCCGAAGCTCATGAAAAGAGACTTCACCATCACGTGAATGTCGAGGCAATCCAGCTCCTTGACACCACTAATATAGTGAGAAGACTGAAACGGACAAAGCCGTTCGAGTTAGTATAGTGTTTTCAGTGATAAACAAATAAATGCAGTGATAAGTGCCGCGTACAAAGAACACATGAACAAAGTGTCTTCGCCTTAACAGAAACTAAGTGAGTGTTACTGGACGCATTCTTAGCTTTATGTTTACGTAGTAATTTAGGTGAAAATTGTTTACTAATTAGTCAATAGGCTAGATTGTAATATAAATAAAGTATTTAGGTACTTTACTTATAAAAAAAAAAAAAAAAAAAAAAAAAAATTAGGACTTTTTAAGATAACAAAGACATCAATAGTTTTAATTCAATAAATTCTTTACTTTAAACTGCTTGTTCAACAGACAAACAACGAACGTTAACGAATAAAATTAATAAGTAAAAAGTTCTATGAGAACAACTTTTGAAGAACTTTAGCCACGATTTTTTTCATTTATTTCCAAGTAAAAATTCTTATTCTTTTTTACTTTATAAATAGTAAAGTAATAGGTTGTTGTTTCAGATAGCAGTCGTAAGGTCAAGTTAGAAGCCTTAGGGCCTGACCAGAAAACTCTAACACCAGGGGGGTCACCTGACTTGATCCTGGTTACAGGAGACACCACTGAGATTCCATTGTGATTTCCCGTAATCAGACCCCAGGTGAGCTACGAAACTAGGTATACGAAAGAAGAAGAAGTAAAGTATAAATAGAAAATAGATAGACAAATAAAATATAGGTAAATACTATGTTAGACAGCAAAATAAAGTTTCAGAGACTGTATCTAGGTAGATACGTGGAATATAAACTATAAGTTTGGTCTAGAAGTAGGAAATGTTGAGGTCTGTAATAAGCAGTAAATTACACAAAGTAGGTGGTGCAGGTTAAGTCAGGGCGAGTCTTGAGTTAACGGCTCATTGAAGCGAGGCGTCTCGCCGGCGCGCTCGCTGCCGCGCGGTGCCTAACTCTCCAATCTAAGTGTTATTTGCTTTTATATTTCGCCCTCAGAGGCTTACTGATTTTATGTTTCGCTTTATGACGCATCCGGTACAGCTCATAAAACTAGTATCCCAACTGATTGCCATCGTTCGAATCGAACACTCAGAATAAATAACCATTAAAATATGTGATTTATGGGAGAACTAGAGCATTCATTTCGTACCTACCTACTTTCTACTAAGAATGTTCGTAAAATGTCTTCCCAAAAATTATTACCTGGCTTTAGTGCAAGCGTGAGGTGGTGGCTATTACACTAATAGCGTCTGTGAATTATGATGTCGATCATTAAATCTATCATTTGATTAAATTGCGTTTGCCTGGAACTCTATACTGACATTAACCCACATACAAAAAAAACAAAAGAAATTTTAAAAAAAGAGAATAAAGTTTCGTTAAAAATCCCTCTACTTTAGTAAAACAGATGCAATGTGTGTGCAAATTGAGGCGCTCGCTATCTTTGTGAAATTAGTACTCGCAGCACAACTATACAGTGTACCTACCCAGCTCTACACATTTGCAGATGCAGCGCTGATCTTAATGAACTCTCTCAATTGCAATGAACGAATACAAACATCATTGTGGAGAAGAAATATTATGTTTCATTAACATGTGGTTAAACTTTCAGGAATAAGTTCTTGTTTTTGTGTTAGCACCTACCGGAACTTAAATTGAATCACATAAAATAGTAATTTATTATAGAGCGTATGTATTACAAGTTAGTAGATAGGTAGATAGTTCATGAGGTAGGTAATACTTTAACTGTCAGGTCTATCTCAAGGTCAAAATTCAGTTTCTACTGATCGTGATTACTGATTCTTCTTTTCGTGTAGTGGTGTGGCTCACCTAGTGTTAGAGTTTTCAGGTTGCCCTAAGACCTCCAACTTGATGACTATAGTCATCATCAACTTGATGACTAGTCATATATGAAACTGACTAGTTCATAGGGTAGGTAATACTTTAACGGTCCAGTCTACTTCAAAGTCAAACATCCGTTTCTTCTCCTTCTTCTATTATTGTAGTGGTGTGGCTAACTTAGTGTTTTCACTTGTATTTTTATAGTTTCCAGGTCGCCCTACGACCTCCAACTTGCTCATTGCTATCAGAGAGCACAACCATTCCCTTTCAATAGTTACTGTTTTATTATTATTATATTAGCCTGAATTGTCCCACCACCCTCCAACTCTTCCATTCAGGTCTGTTTTGGGCTATGGTTCGCCACTCTGGCTTAAATTTGTCGACCTCGTCACGCCATCTCCGTTTTGGTCTACCGAGTCGCCTCTTGGAGTTTGGGATCCAGTCCGTAGTGGTTTTCGTCCAAGACTCCTCTGGCATACGGCAGACGTGTCCCGGTGTGATTGAATAAAAATCTAACAGACAAAAACAGCCCGATTACGTTCAAAAGCTAGAATCTCTAACATTACCTAAACTTTTCAACTAGGCACCTATATGAAAGTATTGTTACGTATTTGTACCTAGGTACTGCAGCCATAAGCTGGTCTACATATGTTCCGTATCTAGGACAGAGGCTTACGGCATCGATGTAAATTCGACCATCGATCGGACGGACTTTATCTCTGAACGAACATGTTTCATGTTACCGACCTCGTCTTTTATTTTACAAGTGCGATGCGATGTTTTCAAAAACCAATCTGATTTCTATTTTGGGAACGATTGATGAATATTTCTTTTCCCCGCAACTTTTCTCATCATAATTAGTTGCAGTTGTCCATATCTGGAGTTCCTCAATAGATGTCCAAGATAGGCAACTTTTCTTTGCTTGATGGTTTGCAAAAGCTTGCGTTTTTGGTTGACTCGTCGCAGAACCTCCTCGGCGCCAAATTATTTATTTAGAATAAAATATGCTGAACTGACTGCCAACCTTCACTAGTTGGAGAGGCACCCTGAGAAGAAGAAGATGATGAATATTTGTTATACAAATTATTTAAAAGACGATACGGTGAAAAATGTATAAGAGGTCAACCGAATCTCATGCAATTTAGCTAAGAACCGTCGCGAAACATTCACTACCTATATTATATTGAAACTATACTATAATATCTATAATACCTGTTTCCTCTTCTATCGAGTGACCTTTTAAGGGCATTATTTAATTGTCTTTCAATAGCCGTGTAGCCCCGGCATAGAATAGGGCTACCTCTTCTCTTCCCGTAGGTGTCGTAAAAGGCGACTAAGGGATCTGAGGGAGACTCGCAAACCTTAAGTTCTCTCCACGCGGTGGCGGATAAACTGCATAGTCCCTAGGAGGGTTGGTGTCAGGCAGGCGGCCGGCCGTAAAAATATTGCCAAATCTATTTGCAGAAGGTATGGTCAATAATGACTTACCTACTGCGCCGACCCCAAATTAATTTAGGGTTTAGCGGACCCCGGGCTCCCGAGAGGGATGCAACCGGGAACATCGCTCGGATGAGAACAGATTTAATTGTCTTTCAATATAACAGCACATATTTGCTTTCCGCATCTGTCTGTTTATCCGTTAACTATGTCTAAACCCCTGAACGGACAAAAATCCGTATCAGGCCGTCTCATAGAAAATGTTTAGATCGCGAAAAACTTGAGGAATGAGCTGGCTTAAAAAATAAATTAAACTATTAAACAGATATCAAACATCTACAAAGATAAATAAGTAAGTAAATAAATCGTTCACAGACAATTAACCAAGACGCTGGCCTGGGCTACATACAATGTAGCCTTTCTTGGCACAACGAACAATGCAAGCAGTATCGGATACCATGTTATATGAGCAGCAGTCAGAAAATCAAACAAAAAACTGGCGAAGTGCGAGTCGGACTCGCGCACGAAGGGTTCCGTACCATTATCTATAAAACAGGTTTTGTATTTTTCACAATATTTCGCAATCACGTTTTTTGTATGGGAGCCCCCCTTAAGTACTTGTAGTTCGTTGTAACTTTGATCTATGTTTTAATAGTAAGTTGCGGTTTACGATTTATGACGTATTAAAAAAAACTACTTTCTATATCTCGTTCAAACCAATTTTCAGTGGAAGTTGGAAGCATGGTAATCATATATTCGGTACATCATATTTTTGTTTTTAGTTCAATCACTCTCTTATTTTAGAAGTTACAGGACACGCATTTTACCAATTTGGAAGTGTCTCTCACGAAAACTATTCAGTTTAGAAAAAAATGATATTAGAAACCTATATCATTTTTGAAGACCTATCCAAAGATAGGCGAGGCCTCAATAGTTTTGTTCGATTTTTGAACTGTTTTGAACGTTTCGGGAAGGGTCCTTTTTAGGGTTCCGTAGCCAAATGGCAAAAAACGGAACTCTTATGGATTCGTCATGTCTGTTTGTCTGTCCGTCCGTCCGTCCGTATGTCACAGGCACTTTTTTTTCCAAAACTATAAGAGTAACTGTACTTTTTTTTTTCATTAATCCCTTACGTGTCGCCACACGTAAGGGTTTAATGAAAATAAAAATGTTACGTCGCAGTTCAAAAATCGAACAAAACTATTGAGGCCTCGCTAAATTGACTTTTAACAGAGCGCTGTCGAGTAACTAAACAAGTACCTACTCAGCAGAAACTAGCTGTACCGCGATTAATAACAGTTGTGTGTACAAAACTGAGCAAGTTGGCTTGTTAGCCTTTGTACTGAGCGCAGAATGCATCCGCTTCATCAAAATATTCATGTGCTATGCTAAATAAACTTTCGAGGTTTCTACATGCAACATACGTTAGTCTTAAAACAGGACTCTGCTTAGAAAGATTTGTTTCGTAAGTCAAGTTAAGGTTGTAATACCCTATATAGATAACTGAAATGAAATAACATTTTACAATATCTATTATAATATTCATATCACCCATCCCATTTCTTAAAAGTCTTGTCCATTCATCGGTTGCTTGGAAGACATGGAAGATAAGGCCACCCATTGTGCCACTTTCGTTTTAAGCTATTATTTATCTTAGGTATGTGTTTCTGGTGCAATAAAGTGGTGACCTATCCATTTAATATTTGTAATTTGGTATTAAATACATTAATGTTTGTACAAACATTATGATATACAATGATTATTTGGGCACCTAAATGTTCAAATTATATTACAGTAAAAAATAATATTTTACCCGAATATATGTTTCCCGCAAAATCACTGATTACCATGAAACTTAGTATTTCATCGATTCGATTTTCATCAAAGCGACGCTTACAGCAGTAAAAAACGAGATTCAGCCAGTATCTACTATTATACTTAAATTTTGAAAACGTTATAGGATTTAGCGCACCATAAATGTTTAGGTATAAAACATTTTAAATATTACGATTTAATAAATTGCTCCTATCCTTATCCACGTTAAACCATCTCTAGTACAAATTAAAGGTATAAAATATTCGTCGAACGGCCAATTGAACATTGGAATATTACCGTTACTTCCTGAACTTTTCGATTAGTTGATCTTCTGGACTATTAGATGAGAACAGTCGAGAGTTCGTTGGTTAGCATTTGCATAAGTTACACGTTTCATTTCCGTAATTACCATTCGATCGTAACCATTAATCTTCTGACGTAATCCGCTGGGAGCGTCAATCGCTTCAGTCTAATCACGGGATTTGCTTTAAACGCCGCCTTTCGTGCCGAGCCTCTTACAGAATCCTTTTGAGAAAAAGTTGTTAAAAAAGCGGCACAAAAACAAAAGGAAATAGTCGGGGCGGTCCCCGGAGAGTCGTTGTTAGCCCTGGGACGGTACTTAAATCAAATGTTCACCATTCAAGGAAATTATAAGAACAGGGCACGGATTCTCGTACCCTCTGAGACAATCCCCTTGGATAAAAAGGCTTACGTTAGGACTGTGTCGTGAATAGTTTCATTGTTCACTTAACGCTTTTTATTGTTTTATTAAATATGTATATAACCTTAGTATTAAAAATAAGATAGACAATATTGTAATAGTGGATCTGTGGCAGAGCAAGATAGACTATCAAATAAATGATACTTATCCTTGCTGTTTAGGATCCATTAGGTACCTACCTAGGTAAAATTAGACAAAACAACATTAAAACAAGTCTTAAAACGTTTATTATGCAGAGTAGATTGCACGTTCAAGGATTTACTTTTTGTTGTCCTTAATAATATTACTTTACCTCGCAACAAACTTAAGGGGCCTAATCCTCTCTTCAAGTCGACCTTTTACTTGCCTTATGACAATACGGGCTTACAACAATGAAATACTTTGTATAAGAAACTTTTTAATCTTTACATAGTTTTGTAGGTAAGTATTAATTGTGTATTATTGAAACAGTTTTTTTTCGACATATTCTACTAATATTATCCTATCCTACTTCCTACTAATATTATAAACGCGAAAGTTTGTATGTATGTGTGTGTGTATGTGACTTTGTTACTCTTTCACGCAAAAACTATTGCCGAACCGAACTGAACCGATTGCGATTAAACTTAGAATTTACACAGCTGGATACCTGGGATAACACATAGGGTACTTTTTGACGACCTCTGTGGCGCGTCGTGCGAAAGCGCGACTGCAATGCAGAAGGTTGCGGGTTCAATTCCCGCCGGGTGCAAATATTTATGCTTAAAAAAAATTATTTGTGTCTGGTCTGGGTGTTCCTCTATGTATAATATGTATGTATTTACAAAAGAAAAATAAATAAATATAAGTATTATATCCGTTGTCTAGTCACCGTAACACAAGCTTAGTCGCTTACCATGGGGCTAGATGGCGCTGTGTGTTGTTCAGATTATTTATTTATTTATTATTTATTTATTTATTATTTTTATCCCGATATCCCTGCGGTATCGGGACTTACGCGGGTGAAACCGCGGGACGCAGCTAGCTATGAAATGAAATGAAATGAAATTAAATTTGTTTATTCCAGATTTTTACATCCATAGTATGGTAGGTATTTAAAAACAAAAGAATAAATTAAAATTAAAATTAAATTAAATCAAAATTAAATTAAAAACAAAAGAAATAATATTATAATGTTATAACATAATCGAGATCAATTTTGACATTTTATTTGGTGGCGTGGTGTTACATTTTATTGGACAGATTTATTTACTAAGGCTCAATTCGACCAAACTAGAATAAGCAACGAATAGCAATTCTCCGCATAGATCGTCTTTGTTCAAGAGGTTTTCGAGCTGTTTAATCGAAAAAATAACGATTAATGCGGAGAATTGTTAATCGTTGTTTATTCTAGTAAGGTCGAATCAAGAGATTGAAAAATTAGTTCTACGAAGAATATAGGTATTTTTGTTTCATTTGTAATTTATGAATTACCTACGGATTTACAGGGGATACCTATATGTAGAAAGGAAACACTGATTTACATAAAAGCTGAAAGAGATAAGTTCGTATAAACAATATTGTCCCTACGTCGATGTCGTATGCTTTGAAGCGGTCCCCTCTCAACGAATATGAATAAAATTTTCTTATACAAATTGAGAGTTCGCGAAAACGTGTCGATTTCTTTATTTATTCAATACTTTTCTCCTTTGAAACGTTTCTTCTTGGATTCGTCTGCGCTTATCTTGTATTTATGAATTCTTTTGGATTTTTACCGATATAAACCGCTTCCTTATAGCAGCCATATTGTCAAAATTATATCAAATACCCGCTTAGTTCCCGTTCCCGTGAGAATACCGGGATAAAAAGTTTTATGTATTAATTCAGGTTACAAAGTACCTGTGAGCCAGATTTCCGCCAATTTCGTTCAGCCGTTCTATCGCGATTGACAACCAAACATTCAATCTTTCGCATTTATAATGTTACAAGCTGCGCCCCGCGAATTCGCTCATGTAAGTCCCAAATATCGGGATTAAAAGTGGCATATGTATTATTCCCTATCTCCAACTATCTGCAGACAAAGTTCCATCGCAATCGGTTCAATAGTTTTCGGGTGAAGGAGTAAAAAACTCGTTAATTGCATCTTGATTCGTCTATAAATACGGGTGTAAGTACCTATACGATACGAACATACTAAGCCATTTGATATGAATGTGCCATTATCCATCAATATCAAATAGCAAAGCAAGTAGATAATTATACAAAAGTAACTGTGTAAAAATATCTACCGAAGTAGCTTTAAACACATTTTAATAAAAATTAAAGAAAAAGAAACCCCACTTTATCAGAAAGTAGGTACTTAGTTAGTGGTAACGAACACGATTTATTAGTCAAAGAGAGATTCGTGTAGCCAGTTGAAAAATGTGCTCAGTACTTCGTCCACCGCCAATATCTCCTCGTAACAGCTTAAAAACGTTTTTGGTAAGTTTGCCTTTTCAAACCTTCGTTTTTTACATCCAAAGGGATTTTGTGTACGGGCACTTTACGTAACGTAAGCCGGAAGCTTTTTTTGCATAAATTCCTGCATGTTGACTAATGTTCCCTCAGCGAGAACTAACGTCTCTTCAATTGACGGCTTTACTGCAAACGAGCTTTGAAGTTTTGTATGTGGTTATTGCTCTTTTATGAACTTCAAAATATACTGTTGTTTGTGTAATTGTATTGTTGATGTAAAACATCTTTAGGCGAGGGTAAACTAGAAAGTTTCCGTGGCGATACAGGCCATGGCGACGCCTCGCCACGCTATAGGTGATGTGGGTATATATGATGGAATGTACTATAGGTACGTGGCGAGTCGATGTTTCATCTGCCAGGCGTCCCGTGACGGCTCACATTTTTTTTACTAATTTCGATTTTGTTTTCTAAGTAAAGAAGTACTAATTTCAAAACTTTTTAAAATATATCAAACCCTCCAAAATGTTTTATACACAAATACATGGCAGTCGCCTTTGGCTCCTCTAACCCCGTTACTTATAAACCATGATTAACAACTGCATAAACTATGTATCGTTTGTCTTTATTGACGTTTTTTAAAGTCGATAGACAGAGACAAACATTACAAAACATAGTCATCTGTTAATCATTGATTATAGATAATTTAGAACTAATCACACACCTTTTACAAGAAATCCCACTGCTGATGACCCTATTCTCTTTTATGAAAATCTGACAGTAATAAAAACAAAGCCTCCTCAAATAACATCTGCGGTAACTTAATCAGGCACGTAGAATCAAAAAAGTCATTTCCCTTTTCGCAGAACGTTCAAGTGTTCTCCTCTCAAATTGGCTCCAGATCCATTCCTGTTGACAACTTTATCGAGCGGTTTTCGATAACATGCGGCGAGGGAAAACTAAATAAATCCGAGAGGGACTTTAGATAAGGTAATGGCTTCAGTAATGTCTAGCGACTGCGGTCCGCGTCTCTCCGTAATGCAATCTGAAATCCAGCGAACCACGCTCCTACACACAATACCTTGGCTTAGACGTACCAAACCCACAATTGATATCCTTTTACCGCTTTAAATAGACCTCACATACAAATAAATTGATTTTAAAACAATCGAGATTGTTTAGTCTACATAACTGTGAAGCTCAGCTTGCTTTAGGCTTATACTACTCTGTGCTTTAAGTTAGCGTTACAAAAATGAAAGATACGAACACGAACTGACTAATTTTGTAAATTCACTAAAACGATAATTTTAATATGAGCCTAGACTATACGCGTTCTTCTTAAGTGTAGCGCTTTTATTTTGCATTTAAAATGTCTTCTCGGAAAACTTTTTTCATTAAAATGAGCTCTCTTTCTCTGTTATTAAGCTAGCCACTGTGTATAAGATTTTCTATTAGTCTTATTTTCTTTCTTTCGGTTAAATATAACAGCAAGCAATATTAATTTATTGCACACTAGCATCCCGGGGTTTCATCCGCGTAAGTCCCGATCCTGCTACCGATCCGGAATTTTCCAAAAAAACCTTTCTTAGTGGATACCTACACACCACAAAGAACACACTTGCTGAATTTTATGTCTCTATTGCCAGTAATTTGGGCTCTACGTTGATATGTAGGTCAGTCAGGACCTTGAATTTAATATATAGATTAGAGTACCATCATATATAGATTAGAATACCATCTGTCTGTCTATAAGTCAATTTATTTGCATAATTTTTTACTCAAAGCAATAACAATATTTCTATAAAATTGCAGAAGTTTAAACGCAATTGAAACCACGTCGACGAAGTTACAAGACAAACTCATTGTCACTCCGCAAACATCACCGATGCAACTTCTCAATGGAGGGCCGCACGAGTAAGATAAACTTTGCGATTCTCATACTTACAAACAAAGTTGTAGAACACTTGAGAGAGAATCACCTGTAACCCACGCAGACGCTGCAAACCCTCAAAAACAACGGGTTTGGCCGAAACTTAACGCAAACACTCCATTCAAGTTGGGGATGGTCGTCAACAAACAAACTTGATCCTGCATGAGAATGCTGAGTAGGTAAGGAAAAATCATGCTTACTTTCATAAGAAAGTTTCAAGCAAAAGACATTTTAAGGAAAATCTCGTCTAATCCGAGTACTATGAAACATCACTCAAAATTTGAGGACTATGTAGAGCGGCCTCTAAATTCAAAATGAGAGTGAGATTTTTTAAGTTGCTCAATTAATTTATGACTTAACAGTTAAACAGCTGCTTACTTGTTTAAGTAACCCTCGAAGTTTGAGTAGGGTTTCAGTATTCGACCGTTAATTTAACAAAATGAATTTTAGCTCTCATGTCATCTACACGTTAATAAAAACTATAATACAATAGGACAGTAAACCTAACCTAACCAACAGTTAATAAAAAAGTAAAAAAACTCACCCCCTTACTTTTAATTATAAACGATTATTAACTAAATTATGTAATGTTTGTTTCTGTCTGTCCACTAATAAACTTCATGTCACAGTAAAACACCAACAATACATAGTTTATGAATCTGATTTTCATTGTTTATAAGTAAGGGGGCCAATTGATAATAATAGTGGAGCTGTTAAAGTTGAGTAATACAACAGCATTGCAGGTAGATTGCCGGGGATGAAGGTACCCACCGCCTCACGGCAAGCTGGATTAAACTTGTTTTTAAGTTTATCGCGGCTTTAATATTGTTCGCGACTTAAACGCAATGTAGGTATATAAACCTTCCTGAGGAAGTTACGTACGGAGCACGTACAAAGCTTCATTTGTGTTGCTTAAGTCTTTCAATAGGGACGCTATGAGAAACTTGTCCGTCGATATAATACTGCTTTCCAACACTTTGATGACTGTTCACTTTTACATTTGGAAAATTTTCACCTATTTTCTGCGGCAAAAGGCTTTACGGTCCCTCCTTAACAAAGTTGATTAAACGACTACAGTTTCCAAACGACATTGTACTTATCTACTTCGACACTTTCAATTACTTTGTAAGTACTTTCAGATTTGTTTGATAATATATAAGCATTATTACGTTACCTACTGGAAGTTTGTAAAACAATACACAGTAGGTATCTAATGATTTCATTTCAAAATTAAGTTAAATTAGTTACCTATTTATTTATATAAAATTCAAAGTCGTGACTGATTTATATATCAACGCAGAGACCAAACCGTTGGTCCTAAAGACAAAAAATTTGGAGAGTGTGTTCTTTGTGATGAGGAACGAGAACACTAAGAAAGAGTTTTTGTAAAATCCCGCGGGATCGGGAGTTATGCGAGTGAAACCGCGGGACTCTGCTAGTTGAACATAAATCATTAGATTCATTTTTTTTATTAAATTCCAAATGTCTTTAATAACTCTAAAATGTTTGTTAGAAATAAAAATCCAATTTGAAAGAAAAAACAGCAAACCTGGACGGCATTTCTTATAAATTGCATTTAAATCAACTTTTCACCCTACAACATTTCCGTTTCCGCGCATCAAGTCCTTGAAAAGTACAAAACATGAACCGTAATTTGCTAAGACGAATAACGTTTGATTTAATCCGGCACGTAGAACAGCCCGACCGGGGACCCGGCCGGGCCCGTCGATTTACTTTTATTGCTATTTCGTTTTATTTCGTCGGGACTCGGGCCCGATGCTGTCTGATGTGGCCCTGTTTTCGGGATCGTTAACGGCAAATGTGCTAATCTTTTTTACACAGCCGTACCGCGCCACGCCGCTCCGTGGCCTAACAATAAGCGACTTTGATGGTCTCGACCTACGGACGTCGTTACTCACGCTAATGTCCGACGATTAAGGATTTAAATTTTCAGATGAACAAATCTCGTTTTAAAATCTCCGTACCCTTTCATTTCCACGATACGCATCGATGGTAATGGACCTCGTATCCCTCGTATGTTTCAAGCGGTATCTCATTTTATGTAACTACCATCATTTTTCTGTGTGAAGAATTAAAGTATATTATTACGGTAAACCTGAAAGTAAGTCGTGCCAAGTTTATCTAGAGCATACGATAAAATTGCTTCAGTGAATTACTCAGTTAACCGTGCCTAACTTGACGTCGAGGGAAGTCAATTACAACGACTTTAAAATACGACACCTCAAGACATTAAAAGACAAAGTTAAACAAGCCAATAAACGCTCGAAGGAAATGTTTAGCTCCATTCCTTGCTATTTAACACCAAGAAACTTTGGCTGAGAGTTTATACTATGTAAACATTTGTAGGCACCTTACAATATTCAAGTCGAAACAAATAGGTGAGTACCTTCACATATTGCTTATGAAGTACTAAAAATATTCACAGCCAATTTTTCTGTAAATATCTCGTCCAAGTGGCAATAAAAGCGTATACCTCGATTTTTTACTTAAAGTATCTCATAACAGCTCACAAACCTCCTACATAATAAATAGCGCGACCTGAACACGTACGCATCTCTCGTAAAAAGGATCACGAAACACACACAGTACGTTTTCAATAAAGGTGTCGTTACAAGGAACCCCGCAAAATCGACAAAGCGACTGTTTCATTTCGAAGGTGAAAGCAATTCCTTCTCTTTTGTGAGATACAATTGCCTCTTAGAAGGCAGGACTTCGATGTAAAGTGTCTGGAATAAGATATATACCTTTTAACAACCACATGTTCGATAGAATTCCGGTCGTGTTCTTTGTGTGGATTATTTTTGTAAGCGTATAATTAAAGTACCTAATCAATTAATCAGTTTACGCAAGGTCGAAACAAAGTTAGGAACATGGTTAAGGAGTTATATCTGTTTTCAATAGTGGTGTAATGACTAATGATAAATGTTAGAGAATGATTTGGTAGACCCGCGTCGTGCACGTCTCTCTGATTAAACATTAACAATGGAAATATTAGGCAATCAGTGTACAACTGTACACCGCATTCTGATTCAAACTAACGTGAATAAACTGTGGAAGTGTGGTCTGATTAAATCACTTTCACACAATAGGCCTCATCACTGTCTGCGTGACAGCACACTGTACTCTGTACCCGTTTCCGGTTTATGCGATAGGAATTTATATTAATTTCCTGGGTCAGTCCGTCGGGGAACCAGTTGGATGCAGTCGATGCGGCTAGCGCAAACTGCGGTCTGCCGCCTGTCCTGACCTGTTCTAAACACTGCAATGGACATGCCCCAATAAACTCACAGCTAATTTTATCTCCTGTTTTAAAGTATTCATACTACAATTTGGTTGGGTAATACATTATTTTAATTGTTCTCATTTAAATAAATAAATATTGCACGACGTTGCACGCAACGCAATGTAGCCCCAAACTAAGGCTTGTACTATGGGTACTAGACAGCGGATATACTACATATTATACTTTTTTTTAGTAAATACATGCATATGATAGATACATAGAAAACACCCAGACCAGAAACAAATATTTATTTTTAAGCATAAATACTTTCCCGGCGGGAATCGAACCCGCAACCTTCTGCATTGCAGTCGAACCTTTCCCCGAATCGCCACAGAGGTCGTCTACTATATTTACCATATAGGTAGATATGTTTGACTTTGAGATACATAATATGCTTTATAATTAAGCACCTACCAATCTTGAGCACAAACGTAACACTTTACATGAAACAGAAAATAATTAGAAAACCTAGATCCTAATCAATTTGATTCATGTCGCTACAAACTAGATAAAAGCAAAAAGAAATTGGCCTCGATGCAAATGAAATAAACTTTGTTGTTTACTTTAAACAATCTAATTTATTCAAACTTCCTGCTTCCGTACCCGGGGCCTGTTAAAACTTTTTTTTTAAATCGTACCTATATTTTGAAAAGAAAAAAAAGAAAAGCTTTCTTTCGTCTGTGCTTGATCGTTCAGTGTTCCGAGATCTGATAAGCTCGGCGACTGCGGCGCGCGCGCTCCTAACTCCTTTTAATGCTAAGGCATAAACTAACAAACAAGTTTTATCTCCGTGAAAGTTTTCGTCGCACCTTCATCCTTCACGTGCTGATCTCTGAACAACAATAAAGCTACGTCAAACTCTGCTACATTGGGATTACTGTTCCAAACGCTACTGTCATATAAAATCACTAACGACCCGCCCCGGTTTCGCACGGGTATGTCTTATACATATACCTACCTTGCAGAAGAGTTTCTCTAAATGATAGTGAAAATGGTTTAGGACTAGTTACCGGATTAACAGAGACGCGGAAAGCGACTTGGTTTTATTAATTTACCTAGAAGTTAAAAGATAATAGACAATACACGAAATATAGGATATAGGTATCAACTAAAATTAGGTAGGTACTACTAACGAATACAAGGCCAAATTACTTAATTAGTTCGTGACTATCGACCTGCTAGTGAGGGTGTTCCCCTTTAACCACTCATTAAAAAACCCCCCGTGACTCCATAATTTTCTCGAAAAATAGTTATAGGTACTTACCTAACCTAATTCAGAAAGACTTGAGCACACTTTTTACGGTTTTTCAATGCATTTTAGCCAGAGTTACTTTCATGAGCAAGAGACGTTTTTTTTTTTCAGATAATCGGTACGACGATTTGAAAAGCGGATAACTTGTTAAAATATTAGTTTTTAACATGCAAATGATTATTCAATCCGAAACACAATCTTAAATACAGATATGAATAAAACTCGAATAATAAAACAATGAAAAACCAACTTTACAAAACTATGATTGGCTAAGAGAGTTTGCGAGAAATTCCATTTCCTCGTAGTCACTTCAATACAATACCAGCAAATGACCTCTTACAGCTATTTGTCGGGGTTTTCATAAAATGTAGGTTTAAATAATAAATAAATACGACGTTACACACAGCGCAATCTAACCCAAACTAAGCACTAGGCTTGTACTATGGGACTAGACAACGGATATATTACATATTATTCCTTTTTTTTTGTAAATACATACATATGATACATAGAAAACACCCAGACCAGAAACAAATATCAATTTTTAAGCATAAATACTTGGACCCGGCGGGAATCGAACACGCAACCTCCTGCATTGCAGTTGGGCCTTTCCCGGACGCGCCACTGAGGTCGTCAAATGACCAGCGAGCCATAATCTTCAAATTAAATATTAGCATGGACGTTCGAAAATGTTATCATAGTTAAATCTAGTGCATGAAAGTGTAGTTATCCCTATTATCTGGCACTTTATAGTGCAATGGGTCCAGTGTTGTTGTAGAATGTAGAACCATCCGAGTTTACGAGCAATGAAAACGGAGCCTCTCTGGACCGAGGTAATTACTGGATTACTTACATGTGTGCCACTTATCCTGCACCCGACTCACAGCTCGGCTCGGCTTCAGGCCTACTAACGTTCTACATAGATTTTGCGCTCAATAATTCTACTAATCTTTCTTATTTATAAAATTTTCATGTCACAATGTTAGTTACCGTACTCCTCCGAAACGGCTTTACCGATTTTTACCAAATTTTATATGCGTATTCAGTAGGTCTGAGAATCGGCTACTACGAGGCATGCCTTTTAAGTTCTGTCGTTTGAAGAAAAAAAAACTATATTTCGCGGATGGATCTCGATTCGTTTGATTTTCGCAGCTGAAGTCACCGGCCATCTTGTTATTTTAAAGAATCAGTGCGCACACCCGGCGCGGTCGGTAGCTGGATGACCAGAAGGCTGCGAGAGTGCACGAAAAACCTCAGCCCCTCTCTCCGACTGACCGAACTACTGACTCAGAGAAAACATCAATGTTAATATTATTAAGACTGTCAACGTCTCGATGGCGTTATACGAAGTAGTTCTCAACCATACCAAAAACAATTATTGCCCTTACACGGCCATTCTGACAGTAGCGCGTTCTCGCGCTATTTCTGCAGGTCGACAACACACGGATGCGGAGCTTCCGATGCGCAAACATTTGCATGAAGCGCAGAGCTTCCAATGCACAACTGACCACATGAAGCAAGGAGCTTACGATGTGCAAACATTCACACATGAAGCTTCCAATGCACAACTGACCACATGAAGCGCGGAGCTTCCAATGCACAACTGTCCAGATGAAGCGCAGAGCTTCCGATGTGCAAACATTCGCATGAAGCGCGGAGCTTCCAATGCACAACTGACCACATGAAGCACGGAGCTTCCGATGTGCAAACATTCACATGAAGCGCGGAGCTTCCAATGCACAACTGTCCAGAAGAAGCGCAGAGCTTCCGATGTGCAAACATTCGCATGAAGCGCGGAGCTTCCAATGCACAACTAACCACATGAAGCACGGAGCTTCCGATGTGCAAACATTCACATGAAGCGCGGAGCTTCCAATGCACAGCTGTCCAGATAAAGCGCAGAGCTTCCGATGTGCAAACATTCGCTTGAAGCGCGGAGCTTCCAATGCACAACTGACCACATGAAGCACGGAGCTTCCGATTTGCAAACATTTGCATGAAGCGCGGAGCTTCAAATGCACAACTGACCACATGTAGCGTAGAGCTGCCTTGAAATTTATCCACCTAATCACGAAAACAATTTTGTGCTCTATCGCAACCATTCATGAGACATAAAAAGTAATCAAAGTACGTAGCATTCAATAATTAGGCCTTAGCAATCTCGAATACCCAGATTGGCTATAAAAATTAGCCAATCTAGGTATTCGAGGTAGGTACTCAAATTTAAGGTGAACGTAAACTTAGCAATAAAGCTGCATCTTAACAATTTAACACGTCTAACATAAAACAACGTAGGGTCTGTAAAGCATTGTAATTTTAGAATCTTAAAGTGATCAAAAAATTAAAAATGGGCTCAATGAAATAATTATTTTGCGAATTTATAACTTCAGATCGTAGCAACCAAAAACAAAAAGCTTAGTAAAATTAACACAATAACTCACTCAAAGTAATAGGTACTGTCCTCTTCATCAAGTTGATTTGAAATGTCCGGTAGACCTGCGGGAAATTGTCACAGCTTTTCATGGCAGACGTACTGCACACGGCTCCCAGATATCGGTTCTATACCTTTCATTATTGCAACTAGTTTTATCGATAAGGGCCTGCTCGTCCATTCTGACCTTAGCGTCACGCCTAATTTTGAAAAGATCCATATACGTGAACCAACGCGTTAAATTGCGGCTGACTTTTATTACAACTCATCAACGTTACCTGAGATGAACAAGCAGCCGACACAGCGGGGTTCCCACTAAAGAAATAATAACAAAGGTTATACCGGGTTGCGTGAAAACGCCTCAACCAATAATAACATCATGAGGCAACGAGTGTGAGTCTACAACCACGAAACCTACCTCAACGTGGACATCATCGAATTCAATAGGCAGGGTGATACCATAAAACGAGTGTGTAGAAGCAGAACCGATACCAGTTAGGCACGTAAACACAGAACCTCGTGCCACGGTCATCTCATCAGCAACTGGCTTACGAATGAGTGAGCAATCAGGGCCGCTATCGACCAGCGCTTGTAATTTAAATCACCAACAATAATTTAGATTAGTGGGGCCTCTGATTGCACTCACGTGTTAACGGACTTGGTATCAATACGTTTCTTAAAATTTTCAAACAACAAAATCTTTGGGGGTATCTTTTAAAAGATCGGATCGTACCTGTCGGCGTACCTATCGGCTGTCCGAAATACCTGACTGACTGCCTATGTGACTACTTCCATCTTGTTTGATACGCTCCAGGCCGTCTGCAACCGGTCGATCATCGCCAGCTTATTAGTAGAATATTCCACGTAGGTTGACACCTGATCGCTCGTGTACTGTACCATGTCCCGCTGTTTTTGGTAAAACGGGCCGTTGAATCTCGGAAATATGCCTCGCTCGTGCTAGCAGGGGGGTTGGGAAAAACAAATCGGAAGAATGTCGTTCCGATCCCACCGCTGCTTTCGCGGATGGATCTCGATTCGTTTGATTTTCGCAGCTGAAGTCACCGGCCATCTTGTTATTTTAAAGAATCAGTGCGCACACCCGGCGCGGTCGGTAGCTGGATGACCAGAAGGCTGCGAGAGTGCACGAAAAACCTCAGCCCCTCTCTCCGACTGACCGAACTACTGACTCAGAGAAAACATCAATGTTAATATTATTAAGACTGTCAACGTCTCGATGGCGTTATACGAAGTAGTTCTCAACCATACCAAAAACAATTATTGCCCTTACATATATAACCTTATAGTACCTTTTATTGTTTTTCAAAGTATTCACCACGAAGTTTAATACACTTTTCCATTCGCTCGAACCAGTTATTATAACATTTATTCCACTCCAAAGTGGGTGTGTTCAAAATGGCTGACTTGAAAGCGTCGACCGCTTCTTCACTGCACTGGAACCTTTGACCACGAAGAGTTTTCTTAATTTTAGGAAATGTAAAGAAATCGTTAGGGCTTAGGTCAGGACTGTATGGAGGATGGTCAAGAATTTCTACGTTTTCCTGCTTCAAATACTCAATCGTTTGACGAGCGGTGTGTGCGCTTGCGTTGTCATGGTGCAGGATGATGCGTCGCTTTGGGCTAGATTTCCGAAGTTCGGCGATGACTTGTGGTAAACAAACTGTGGTATACCACTCCGCATTAACCGTTCTACGATCTTCAAGTGCAATCGTCGCAACATGACCGGTTTTCGCCACGAACGTAGCCACCATCTTCTTTGAAGTGCTTCGAGAGCGAACCACTTTAGTCGGCTTTGGCTCGTTTTGGAAAACCCAGACTGTAGATTGTTGTTTGGAATCAGGAATCAGGATCGTAGGCATAGATCCAAGATTCGTCACCACTGATGATGTCGTAGACGTGATTTGACTCTCCTCGGTTGAACCTCTGAAGAGTTTTCTTACACCATCTGACGCGGGCCGCCTTATGATCGTCGGAAAGCAAATGCGGGATCCAACGGCAAACTAGTTTTCTCACACCAAGCGCCTCATGCAATATCTTTTGAATGGTTGTCCCTGAGATGCCTAATAACGCCTCTATCTCTCGATATGTCACATGACGATCTTCGACGATTAGTTGTCTCACAGCAACGATGTTATCTTCAGTGAAGGCGGATTTTGGACGTCCTTCACGAGATTTGTCACTAAGTGTGGTATGGTACGCAAATACCAGCGTTCGATGGTCCGCAGAAACACTGAAGTCGCGTGAGGCCTCTTCGAAAGTTAAAGAAAATTATTGCACGAACATTTTCCTTAGTAAGATTCATTTTCGTACGTGACCTGACAGATTCAAACCAACGCTGTGACTAAACAATTGCATTAATCCTAATGCTTTCAATTGTTTTGATATTCGAAATTCTAACAAATTTGAATTTTGAAAAGTTCTAATTTTAAAATTGGCGGCAAATATACAAACGACAGAACTTAAAAGGCATGCCTAGTATCTATAATTTATAAGGCAAAACAACGTTTGCCGGGTCAGCTAGTATTATGTAAATGTGTAAGTATCTGAGTATGTTTGTTACTTTTTCACGCAAACATTACTGAACTCCTTAAGAGGACGTACCTACTCTTTCTCCATACAAACGTAGTCGACTGTTTCCTCCCTGGATAAAAACATTAGAGCAGCGGTCGTCACACTTTTCTGGCCAAGGGCCACACAGGACTATGTGGGTATCAGCACCGGGCCGCAGAGTGGGGAGTTTGCCTACTTATACGTATTCGGTTAAATATGTTATTTATTTCGCCTTAGGAAAATTGAAAAAAAAATCATACATATTTTTAACCGCCTTCAAAAAAACGAGGAGGTTCTCAATTCGTCGCGTATGTTTTTTTTTTGGGATGTTATTCACCGATTACTTTTAGACGGCTTGACTGATTGAGATGATTATTTTTTTTAATTGCAAGGTGGAAAGCTTCGAAATGGGCCCGAAATGGATCTGACCTGATCTGGACCCTTATTTTTGAATCGCTCGTGCGATTTCGGGCAACTTAAATAGCTCTATTTCTGTTGTTTTTTGTTTAATGTCGGTCTCCTGCGGCGAATGCTTGAGACCATTCGTTGCGATCGTGCGGTTCACATGGAAAAATTGCCGATATCGAACGAAAATCAGAAGAAATCGAGCTATTTAAATCACTCGAAGTGGCACAAACGATTCAAAAATAGAGCCCCTGTGCCCTGTTTCATAAAGCCGACAATCCGACTTTTATGTCAAGAACTAACTTATTTGTCAAATTGTCACGATCGTGATCATCGGAGATCGAACCGAACCAGATTGGTCCACAAAATCTAGTAAATATTTCTCTTTCGATCAAAGGGCTTAAATTTTGAGCAGATTGCGCTATAACTGATGAAATAAAAAATAATTTAATATAATTAAAAACCAACTTCAAATACGAAGAAAAGTAATAGAAATTCGTAAAAAAATCAGTGAAGTCTGAAGTCGGGCAGATGAATTATAAACAAATCCTACGTAAAACTGCACGACTTTAAACTTCAGGCGTTATTTTACGGTTTTTTATTAGTTTTCGTTTTCGAAGTCGGCTTCAAAAAAGTTCAAAAACATTTATGTTTTTGAACTTTTTAATTATTGCTTGTGTATTTCGATATCTTTGGGACTACATGCAATCCTCATTGTGTCTTCTAAATTAGTTGAAAGACGACTGCGGTATTTGTTTTTCAACAAAACTTATTTTCGAAAATGAAGTCTCACAGAGATAAGTCCAAGGAAATAAAGTTAAAACAAATTGTGCGCAGTCTTGTAGGTAAACGTTTTTAGTTGCTAGGTACTTTTTCCAAAATCAAATCTGTTTTGATATTTTTTATGTAGCCTTGTATCTCACGAGCGCGGGTTTAGCTTAAGAGGAATAACAACGCCAACGACCTTGAAACTGAAAATCCCTGTCGGGCTCATCGAAAATTGTTGATTATTTCATGACGGAATGTTGTAGAACTTTTTTTGTGTATGGATTTAGGTGACATTGTTTCCTACATTTTGGTGTAGTTTTAAGACAAGAACCTCTTATTGGTGCAAAGGGGGGCGGATCATCTTACATAAAATTTTAACTCCTATCATCGGAGGTCCGAAAATGTTTCACATACCATTTATAATCATAATGATCATTCTTCATAAAAAATTTAAAAACTAAATATTAAAATATATAATAATTGAAATTCATAATATCACTATTCATACACTTCATTTTACTAATATTTGTTTTAATATATTTGTTTATCATAATGCTCGAAACTCATAATCATTCCAATAAATAACTTTGATATTCATACATGTGTTTTATTCTAATATTCATTTTTATAAATTTCTTAATCATAAGTGTTTTATGCATAATTATTGAAAATCATAATATCTTTATTCATACATTTGTTTCACCTTCTATTGTCATCTTACTTGAATTTTGAAATAAAATATACGGAGCACACCGACTCGGATAGGTTAGGTTAATGTAAGAACATGATTACGCGCAGCGCTTTAGCGAGCGAGCGTAGCGAGCGTGCCGCGGCAGCGGTCGCCAAAGCGCCTAATTACTATAAATAAAAACTATTACTGTCATCTTCATCATGTTATAAATAAAAACTATTACTGTCATAAAACTACTATTGTCATCTTACTTGAATTTTGAAATTAAATATACGGAGCACACCGACTCGGATAGGTTAGGTTAATGTAAGAACATGATTACGCGCAGCGCTTTGGCGAGCGAGCGTAGCGAGCGTGCCGCGGCAGCGGTCGCCAAAGCGCCTAATTACTATAAATAAAAAAAACCTGATATATCTTAATCATAAGTGTTTTTATTACGACATTATTAACTAAAGAGTAATTTCTAAGAAGAAATATAATAATAGAATAGAAAATATAATTACATTATGAGTTAACTCCGTTTCAAAAAGAAGATCGCCAGAACACAAGTCAAAAACCATTTATAATTTCACAAAGAGTTTGATTGGGGTAGTTCATAAAAAGTTTTGTTAAAGTTGCCGTTATTAATACAAAAATTATGATAAATGTCTGTTATAAAGTAAGCTATTCTGAACAACGATATTATGAGTTGAAATATGTTCTTAGTAACAATAATTATAAACTAAAGCAATATGATCATTAAATGTTATGAAGAAAAAAATTATGATTTTAAACTGTTCTTGGTAGTAACAGTATTAATAAAAAAATTATGATCATTAACTATTATGAGCTCCGATGGTAGTAATAAAAATGTCTGAATAAAAAAAGTATGAGTGATAAAATTATGAAGAGTGATTATTATGAATTCAAATCGGTAGTAAGACAAACAATAGGACTTAAAATTTTATGTGAGCCAATATGGACCCGGTGCAAAGCCTATCCAAATTTTAGACAAACAATGTCTGATTTGGCTAAAATGTCGATAGGCTTCAATACGTTTCGACATATTTGTATGGAAACTGCACTAAAATATCGGAAACAATGTCGCCTACAATCCATACACAAAAAAAGTTCTACGACATTCCGTCATGAAACAATCAACAATTTTCGATGCGCCCGACATGGATTTTGAGTTTAGCAGGTATAAGGCCCTTAATTATGTAGGCAGCTTTATTGTCCTTGTATCAGGTATGTTGTCAGTGAAAGCTCGCGTGCCTTCAGCATACACATACAAATTCGCGTCAAAATCGCAAACCTTTACTTAATTGACTATTGATATAATTTGTTTTGTCGCGCGCGGGCCGCACAAAAACCGGCCGCGGGCCGCACGCGGCCCGCGGGCCGCAGTTTGACGACCACGGCATTAGAGCAAATATGTTTATGCCATAAAACCTATATCTACCATGACTACGCCCCTACGTTTGTGGTTTTCATTTTCTAATTAGAATAGAAATAAAATTCAGAAAAATTAGAAAATGAAAAAAATCAAAACGTAGGGGCAGGTTCATGGCTGATATAGGACTTATAGCATAAACATATTTTTTGTAATATCTTTATCCATGGAGGAAACAGTCGACTACGTTTGTAAAGTTTGTATGGAGTAAAGAGATGGTAGACTGTCCTCTTAAGGAACTTTGAGTGCATTTAATGCTACTTCTAATTACCAAATTAATAGCTGAACCTCTAGAATAAAAGACAATTTTCCTGAATTCTTTGAGGCCTTTAAAATTTACTATGGCTTCGGCCATGGGCAAATTAAATGGTATTGACAAATGATATCCTTGTACGGTATTGTATTGTATTGGTATTGTTGTATGGTATTGTCCATGATACGTAGACCGGTATAGCCACCAAGATCGGCTTGCCGATTTGCTCCCAGCATAGTCCAACATGAATCCTCTCTCTCATCTTCTCCCTGTCTCTCATCCGAGCGATATTCCCGGTTGCATCCCTCTCGGGAGCCCGGGGTCCGCTAAACCCTAAAATGTTTTTTCTATATGGGGTCCATGCAGTCGGTAAGTCATCATTGACCTATCTTCTGCAATTAGATTTGGCAATCTTTTTACGGTCGGCCTCCTGCCTGACACTAACCCTCTTAGGGATCAAGCAGTTTATCCGCCACCGCGCGGGAAGAACTTCAGGTTTGCTAATCTCCCTCAGATCCCTTAGTCGCCTTTTACGACACCCACGGGAAGAGATGGGGTAACGGGTTAACCCTATTCTATGCTAGGGCTACACGGTGTATCTCTCATCTTCTCACTGTATCACAGGGTAACCGCAGAGCGTAGCTTGTATAAAATGTAATTTAACCAAGAGTTATTATTACTCTAAAATGATAACTAAGAGTAATTAGTAGCTCGAGACTTCGTATTACACCAATGTATTAATTTGGTATACACCACTACTACTAGCGTCGAAAGGGTTTCGTCTGGCGCATTGTAACGCAATACCGCTTCTAATGAAACTTCCACTGGGAATATTTTCATAATTATTATCTCTTACACGTAATAATATTTAAGCTCCTATACTCTTTAGACCAAGTTATCTGTGCGGGTAACAGTGGCGTTAGTCTACTACGATACTATACATTTCTAGGCGAATCTTTAGTTCTGACTTTGTCCGCTGGAATAGAAAAGTCGGTGGCAATATAGAAGGTATGTTATTTTTAACCGACTATAAAAAATAGAGAGTTTATCTATGGGTTGCCTTTTTTATTTAAATCCCCGACGGAAAAAAGTATTTTCACGAACAGTTTGGCTGGAACTGGTGAAGCTCGTCCGTCAGAGACGAGTTTGAAATGAATCACTATCAGGCAAACTTTCTCCTTCTGGTCTCTAATAGACACCAGTCCAATTCTATGTAAGATAGTTTAGCTTAGCCCGTCAGTTTTAAGTGAGCATGGGCAGCATAATTAGCGGTGTTTGAACAAATGACATATATGTTACCTATACAAAAACTGTCTCAAACTTTGCGAAACAAAACTAAAAGGACCGATTTAAAGTTTCCCTGGAACAAGATCTTATCGCGTTACATCGTTAAATCCACCTGAATGTCATTTCAATCTACATTTTCGAATAGTAGAAAAAAGGCCGTCAAACAAAGAAGGACCATCGAGATCGTACGTAACGTGTTCCTCTATCCGTACTTAAGTTTTATTAACGCCGAATCAAAAGCAAATAATACCTTTCCACAACCCTTGTTGCAATTTCCTCTCCGTCTCATTTCACACACATTTAATCGAATGACTTTCACATTGGAGAATACCTTAGCGTTTCTATAACACTGAACGTAAAGTCCAAACGATGAATAATTTCTAACGTCCAGAAAACGTTTAGCCAAGCGGTGGTGCTGTTGGTACTTGATGGTTAATTTGGACTTCAAGTGTCCCCTTAAACGAGATGGTTAATATCCTTAATTAGCATTAAACTAGTTGTCCCCAAAATTACTTCATATAGGGGGAGGGGGGCATGATAGGGTCCTTAAGGTTTGAAGCTCAATAACATTGACATTATTGTGTTTTCATAACTTTTTTTCTCCACATAATCATCGTTGGCAATCTGTATTTAATAATTAAGTACTTATAGCCACATTATAATATGGGTTTAATGAAAAACAGTAAAAAACTAGGAAAGTGCCTAACACCCTGTCTTGCCCTACCCACGGGGTAAAATGGGGTACCCCTAGGGGTATAATGGGGTACAACAAGTTACAGGTGCTTCATTGTCTTTATTGATCATACCAACACAGCTACAGTGAGCACATTTGCTGCATACAGCAAAAACAGAATAATCTTTATTATAGTTCAAATACCGAGGCTCGTAGAGTCACTTCTATATGATGATGGCTCAACCAATACTTTTTCTGGGCCTTTTCTTAGGTGTAAAACTACGTGTATCAGATAGTAGTGCCTAATTTAATTAATCTCCGCTAATTTTAATTAAATTCTTTCGACATTAACTTGAAAAGCCGTAATTAATAAATTGAAAAGACGCATAAAATAATAAAATTCTCTGAAAGTTTCATAATAGCGGCCGCTATTCATGTTGCATTAATTTTCTTTTACTCATTTAGAGTACGTTATAGTAGACTAGAAATTATTATATGCCTATCTACAGGCCTAAGATTTTTCGTAGTTAGAACGAACGAACAGTCGTTTTGTTAATAATTACATAAACATTTTAAATTCACACGATTTGTTAACATTTTACCGGGTGTTATTCGCGTATTATTATTTATTTTCCTACATATACAAAAACGATAAGTACGTTCAACAACAAGTAAGGCAGCATACAAGTTTTTAGGCAACTTGTATCTTTTTTCATAGAAAATAAATAAAAATGACGTATCCAATAAATAAATTTGAAAGAAAATTAATTCAACTTTGTTTTAGTTAAGTAACAAAATAGGCTACCTATGTCGGTTACAAAATATTTGACGTGATATTTGTTACATAAAATTATTACATATTATGTC
Organism: Idaea biselata; assembly: GCA_958496205.1. Taxonomy (NCBI): domain Eukaryota; kingdom Metazoa; phylum Arthropoda; class Insecta; order Lepidoptera; family Geometridae; genus Idaea; species Idaea biselata. The sequence goes on along the minus strand of OY292400.1, from coordinate 6,987,243 downwards.
GTGTTTATCTTATTAGTCGAAGCTGGTACCTACTTTTGTTACGTATTCATTTCAATTCAAGTCTTTCTTCTACTTCTTCAAAAAGATCTCATCAAGCTTTGAAAAGACTTTTCAAATAAATTAATTCATTTTTTATAAATTCCTTTTTGTATCGTTATTTGAATAAACCACGAAAATCTATGAAAGACATCTGTAGAACACGTTTATCTGATTCGATGATCGTGAATAGAAAACAGAAAGTTGCGTTACCTATGTGATTGCTTAGTAACCATAACAATATTAACTTATTTTTATATATTTATTTATTCCAAAGAATCAACAACACTTAATATTAGTTTAAAATAAGTCTTAGAAAAAACAGACTGCCAATAATAGATTCCTACTTTAAAAAAAACGCTTTGTATTTATAATTATTTATTTCCAGTCGTACCTACGCCCTGGCCACGTACATTATATCTGTCTATAACAAGTGCGACACTCGCGCATAAAGGGTTCCGTACCACTATCACAATTGGATACGGAACCCTAAAATGGTTTACAACAACCAATTTTTAAATTTTATAGGAAAATATGAAATATTTATCTTCGATTCTTACTCCCATCAAACGACCGAATCACTCAAAAAAAAAACCTTGGCACAAAGAAAATCTGAAACATAAAAGAAACTCTTTGGTAAGTGAAGGCAGACTGGTATATTTGACAGATAGGGCAGCCATTTTGAATTTCATGACCAACTCCTGTCCCTGTTCCTGTCCCGCGACTCCTTGTTATTTCTGAAACACGCTTGTTGTATGGGAGCCCCTTTTAAATAATTGTTTTATTTTGTTTTTAGTATTTGTTGTTGTAGCGGCAACCGAAATACATCTTCTGTGAAAATTTCAACCTTCTAGCTATTACGGTTCATGAGATACACCCTGGTGACAGACGGACAGACGGACAGACGGACGGACGGACAGACAGACAGACAGACAGACAGCGCAGTCTCAGTAATAGGGTCCCGTTTTTACCTTTAGGTACGGAACCCTAAAAAAAGAAAGTCGTGTTAGTTACGCCATTAATAACTCAAGAACGGCTGAATCGATTTGGCTGCAAATTGGTGGGGAGGTAGCTTAGAACCAGGAGAGGGATATTTTTAGAGCGTAGTACTAGAGTAGGGTAGTTTTAGCGTAGAGTAGTAGTAGGGTAAGGTAGTATTAGTAGGGTAGGGCAGTATAATTAGTAGGGTAGGGTAGTGGTAGAAGTAGTAGTAAAGGAGGGGAGAATTAGGCTTTTTTTTTATATATTTAACGGGCAGGATAACGTTTGTCGATTCAGCTAGTTATAACTGAAATGAAATAAAACGGAGAAACATTTTTTCATTGAAAAATGTTTCTCCGTTTTATTTGAATGTGAATGAATATTTTGGAAAATCTTGCGGTAAATTAATCCGAATAAAATCGATATTAAGGTAGAAAACTAAATTTTTCATACTTTATTTTGGTATTAGGTAAGTTTGTATGGAAATGGTAAGGGTCGCCACGTTCTTAACAATGCCTTGTCAATGTTTTAGCATTGTGAGGTTTTACTCGAGAACAATGCGAAACTTTAGCGAAACATTTTCAATGTTTCGCTAAAGCTGTAAAAGTGTTTTTTCAAAATTACCAACAAAACTAAACCGTTTTTAACATTAAAGACACACATAGTACGTGCCACAGAGGGGTCACGTACTGGGTAACTATGAGCATGGACGCCAACAATCTGATATCCCAATTAATTTATAATCATATATAAAGGTAACAGCAAAAATTCCAGTACTGACAAATTAATGTTTATCGACTCATTTGAGTGTTCAGCGCAGTTAAATTAATTACATCGGTAAAGCAACTACCCCGCCGCTGAAATATCTATACTGTTAATCAAATTGGTGCACGTAAACCGACGTCATTTAAATTAAAGTACATTGTACCTATACCCAACAGTAAAATCGTTTTTGACCGACTTTAATAGATGGTTTTCTATTCGGATGTTTTTTTGTTGTGTTAGTTTTCTCAATGTTGGATTTTATGAAAATCGGTTCGCCTGTTTAAAAAGTATGGCCTTTTAATTATTAAGTTCCTTTTGTTTATCTGCCTGACAAAATAAAATGATTTAATATATCTTACGAATTAACAAGCAGAAATGCATCTTTAAAAATCCTCCCTTGACGGAATTCGAACCCGTGCCTCTCGCTTGCCGGGTGAGTGCCTCCGTTACGCTTACTCCGTCACGTTGATAATGCATTTATACTTGTAAAATATTTCTAAAAACACACTCGTTAAGTACCAGATTCACAGTAAAATATTATAAAAAAGAAGATTCAGAATAATAAAATCATTTAAACAACAGCTTATCGAGCTCATCATGCTAAATTTCTAGACGCAAATGTTCTTCCCATAAATCTAACGTCGTAACCGGTCACTGAAATGCCGGATGACCCAGTTTAAATGCATGTTCCAGTGAACACGTACATAACACAACGTGTGGTAGCTCATCACATCATGTACAATCATGTAGCAATTAATAAACAATGTCGTCCCCTCTGAATAAACTATCATCGATCTCATAAATCAGTTTCAGTTAGCATGTGGCCGAACTGAGTGTGGACTATTCGATAAGCTATACCTAACTAACTAGACAGGCTAGACGAATTGCCACCGACTAAAGCTTAGCTCGCCAATGTAACTTGATCTCTATTGCATGTTGCCTCAAATGATTTCAATAAACGCTTCCGAGAAACGTCCGTTGAAATACTATCGATTTGAGTTTTGGTCGTAAAACTGAAATATCTTCGGAGATATTATGAAATGTCCTACTAAAGAAATCAGAATCAGAAGAATCATCAATTTTTAGATTAAACTAAAATGCTAACCACATTTTTTTCCCAAATAATGCATATTATCTAGTGCTAATTAGAAAAAATAATAATTGGTTAATACAAAGATATTGTTATACAAAAAGTTTAGGTCAAGTTCTTGAACAACAGCTTCGATCTGATTGTATTTTCCAGTAGTGATTGTATTTTTCAGTAATTAAGTTAAGAAAAGAAGATCTGTGACTATCACACAGCGCCATCTATCCCCATGGTAAGCTACTAAGTTTGTGTTACGGTGACTAAACAACGGATATAATGCTAATACAAGTTTTTTTTTACTTAAATTTTCATATTTGTTTTTCTAAAACATTTGTATGTTAGTTAAGTTACACAGATAGGATACGCCCTAGCAGTAGGAAAATCAGTGTTCCAGTTTAATAACGAGAGGGTTTGTGCTTGTCAACACAGTGACGTTGATGAAGATTGTGCATATATTCCCCACTAGGTACCTTCACGCTTAGCTCAGGATCGAATGCACAGCATCCATGTTTGCGTGGTAGTTTATTTTGTTGACATATCGATAACCCGATAGCTGTGTTCTCTCTCTCTTATTTGAATTGATCGAATAGAAATAACGTCAGTAATATTATAATATTAACAAATCGTTTTATTTGTCAATGTCCATGAAACTATGTTTCGTTTGTTGGACATCGTTATATTACAGGCGCAATAATTATCCAGTAACTGATCAACTACCATCATACCACTATAATAGCCCAAGAAGTTTTCATCCTTAGTTTTCTCAATATTGTTATATTAAAACCGATAACTGTTCTTTGCTGCATTTTATAGTGCAGACAGGGAACATTGTCGGCTTGGTGTCCACTTCATACTTTTCGAGTAAAATTATTGTTAGTGAAAAGGGCCCTACGTATTGTCTTCGGCATCAAAAAATCCAGGGCTCCATAGCCCCGGGATACTGTACGTATAACAATTCGTTTCATCTACCATTCTTAAACTTATTTAAAGTGTTATTTACACGACCCGATTCGAATATAATGACATTTAGAAAAGGAAACATCTCGAAGCTTTTCTTGCGTGATAATCTATACCTATATTAAACTTTTTGCGTAAAGAATCTCGGAGGACTGTTGTAAAGTCCTTTCTTTGTTACTTTTAAAATAGCATCGACACAACAAATACTTATCTATTAAGTTATTTGATTTTCCTAACTTGAGTGAAATTTTAGTAAATAAAAAACGATAACTTACTTCTAATATGCGAGTTCATGCAGAAACATAATTAAGAGATAATGGTTTATGTTTAAAAACAACCACTCCCAGGGTTTGACGGTATATTTTGCATATTTTGGACAAAACTCTAGAGTTGGACACACTCTGAAAACTAACTCTGGTTGACGCAGGTATGGGGCGGCTATAAGAGATGTACGTAACCGTTCACCAACACACATAACAGACACTTTTTTTTCAAAAATATTATGAATCTTAGTAATAACAAATTAGTTCAAATGTGTTAACATTGCAGGAGGATTACGCGACCAATCATACGTATTATTAAATGATGGCGCTGCGAGTATGCACGCTCATGCTAACACAATGAAAACATCGAATTGCCGAGTTGGTCTGTGTCGCGCGTGCATTGTAGATACAAATGCACGTGATTTATCCGCGAAGCATGTCCGGCACTGTTGTTTTATAGATCTATCATTGTGCCTCGGAGTCCATTTCAGAACACGCCACGCACACGTTCACCGCTTACCGTTATTTATTTATTTCGTAACGTGCTACGACCCGTTGTTTCACTCGTTTTTGTTCCGATCCCGTAGGAATATCAGGGTAAAAATAAGCTTATGCTTTATTCCAATGCTATGTTAGCTATCGACTTATCCAGTTTCATCGAAATCGGTACAGCAGTTTTTTGCGCTACAGCTTATTTTGCAAATAACAAACGAAAACCACTTTTTTTACCCTTGATTGAACGGAGAAGGGATACCTATGTGTTTTAAATGAGAAATTGTTTGTTCGTTTGTATTTCTGTGCACAATCGATTTTTTTAAATTCATATACTACTAGAGTGGCCGAGAGTATATACATGTGTTCTCAAGTATTGAGATAAATCTAATTACCAGTCTGATCAATGGGGATCACCTTTCATCTTCTAGTTTTTTGGAATCTTTTTTTAATTACACTAATAAATCACACTACGAAAATACAAGGTCATAAATAATATTTCCTGATTTCGGGAAGCAAAATGAGTTAACAGATATACCTACACAAACCTCAAATTGTTCCGATTCATGCATATTTATTTTGAGAGTTAACTCGTTATATTAAGGAAACCTTGTTTTAATATTATTTTAATTTATTTAAAGTCGTTATAATTTACTTAGCATTCAAAATTATTTCGGTGAGCGTTTAAATGGATCACTAAAACAGACGTCTTGTGTAGCTGGATAAAATGATTAACTAGAAAACATTATACATATGAAACTAGGAAATTAGGTCACTAAATTAATAAATAGATAATTTTCGGTACACGCAGTTTTTTAAGCGTTTGAGAATAACGGTCTTACTTACAAAAATCTCGTTATGTAATATATAGCCGCTTGTTAGCTACGTCGATAATAGCTCTTATTCACTGCATCAAAAAAACTTTACTTACAAACGCTAAATAACGCCTAGTTAACTATACGAACGTTTTCATATTTTATTCTGGCAAGACTGTAGTTTCAGATTATTTTTGAACAAAATCGTTCATTATTTTTGTCAAGTTTTCATATTTTTCTGTCTAAATAAAGATTTCTGTCATTGTCAATGTCAAATTTCTTACTTTTTTCGCAAATGGCAAAAATCAGCTGTTCAACATCCGCCATTTTGTAACGTAAAGTTACGAAGGTTTTAAAAAACAACCTAACCCTCAAGTTAAATTTGACAGCTACTTCAAATTGAACTTGAAAGTCTAGCGTTTGTAAGTAAGATTTTGCCTTAATCAACTGCTATTAAATTCGTAAAGAGTTATGATTGGTTTGTAAGTACCCCTTACTTACAAACCCATCATAACTCTTTACGAATCTCTAAGCGTTTGAGAATAAGTAACTGCTGAATCTACGAGTAATAAACAAAGAAACAAAACTTGAACACTACCATACATCTCGGACAGATATCTATGCCACATCGGTTGCATTTACGGTCGTCCCGAACACATTACAAAAGCCATTTTCTTATCTAATGTTCTCTTTGGATTTATTTAACTTTTCCACGCCTCTACATCTCGAAAAATCGTTCGATAAAGATGTCAACAAGAAAAGGTCACCGGGACCGCAGGGATACAAAACACAAACTCGTATTTTTTATTGTCAAGAGGTGCTTACTATTCACACATGAGATTTTCTCAACGATTCCAACACGCGATACTATAGAAACAACTTTTTATTCGCCCTATTTAAAACGGATTTTACGACAATATTTCGTAAGTCTTCATACGGCGGATTCGGTTTAAATAAATAAATATTGCGACGTTGCACACAGCGCAATCTAGCCCCAAACTAAGCACTGGGCTTTTTTGTAAATACGTACATAGAAAACACCCAGACCAGATTCAAATATTTATTTTTAAGAATAAATACTTGCACCCGCCGGGAATCGAACCTGCAACCTTCTGCTTTGCTGTCGGGCCTTTCCCCGACACCCCACAGAGGTCGTCATAACAAATATTGGTAGACAGAAAAGAGAGATACATAATTTATTGTATTGAATAATTGTACTTGTTGTAAGTAAACCGAGCGAGAACAATGAAGTATTTGTCAAGGCAATCTAGGCCGAGATTAGTCACAGACGTCAGTGGCTGCCTACGTGCCATTTCAATTGGATTAACTTAATCTCGCAACCTAAGGAGAAATTTAACAATAGCGGATTAGGAGGTTCGTAGGTACCTTTATAGTATGTGATAACTTTATCTAGGTACTTCCTAATATAAAGTTTGGTCCTCTCACTTTGGATAAGAAATCATCCAAATTTGATTTAAGTATGTGAAAGAGTACGAATACGTACGAATCCCAACCTTTCCAATTCTAACACTGGGATTGTAATTACCTGTACGCTTTTACACGAATTAAATACGCCTGAAAACGTATCAATAGTAGGCGCCAATTCAGATTAACGTATAGGTTCGCGTACTTTTGGGAGCCCAGGGTCCGCTTATTTACAGTACGTAAGTCTTATATTGACCATACCTGAAAACAGATTTAAAAATGTTTTTTATGGCTGGCCACCTGTCTGACACTAACCCTTCCTGGAACGAACAGTTAACCCGGGAAAAAATCCATCTTCGGTAGTCTCCCCCAGGTCCCTTAGTCGCCTTATACAACACCCACGGGAAGAGATGGGTCAGAATTATACTTTACCGGACCAACTCGGCTTTTAATTTAACTATAGGTTAGTAGATACAACTAGTTACATTTTGCCGGGTCTTTATCGCGTATTATTATTTATTTTCTTACCTCGACGTTTCAACCATGTTACAATGGTCTTAGTCGCGTGGTTGAAACGTCGAGGTAAGAAAATAAATAATAATACGCGATAAAGACCTGGGAAAGTGTAACTATGTTAACAAATCGTGTGAATTTAAGAAGTTTAGTAGATACAACTTTTTTACATTCATACAATGTAGGTATTTTGAAAAGAAAATAATCAAAGACCTTCGGATTTTGTTGTTTGTTCTCCCGGAAGAACAACGGAGAAAACATTCCATTAGTGATTCGTTTAACAACGAACATTTTAAAGTTGACTAGATATTAGCTAGTGAAAAAATAGACAACTGAGCAGTTCAAGAAAGAATAAAAATTTGTTGAGCCATAAATTAACCGGGCCTCGAGGGCGAGCTTCGTAATCTGCATTAGCCAAGACGCACTTCTTTCCGACGATTAAATGAAATTTCACGGCCGGTTGCCTACGGAAACTCAGTGGACAAAGGTTTGAGAAATTTAAATTGAATACTTTTAATTCAGCTAACTCTCCCACATTTTTCTTAAGACTTTTTTTTTAGATTATCCCTTAATACCTCTCTACATATTGTATTTCTATCGATATATAGGCTGTTTTTTCTATTTTTAATTGATTTTGAATTCTATTGCCACATTTCTTTTATAAAAGAAGAGTAGTTTGGGCTAAAAAATATATCTTATTTATCATCAGTCTATCATAAATAATTTTGTATTTCACTGAAAACGGTTTTACTTGGAAAGCTTTGGCTGCGGCTTATCGGTGCAATCCGTAGCTACTCGTACTCGTTATTGTTGCGTTACGTAGAAGTGTAGCCGCAAACTCTTCCCACTGCCGTCTTTCTAACTTATAATACTACTACTAGCTGCGCCCCGCGGTTTAATCCGCGTACGTCCGAGAATGGGGATAAAAGTTACGTAGGTATTATTCCTAGTCTCTAACTATCTATATACCTACCTACCAAGTATAATCGCAATCGGTTCAGCGGCTTTTGCGTAAGTATATGTAAAGGAACAACAAACATACACCCAAACTTTCCCTTTGTTACCATTATGTACTGTTTATTACTGTACTTTTGGTATTAAAAGAATCTAGTATAATAGGAATCTGGTATTTCGGTCATCTGGTATTTTGGGAATCTGGTATAATGGGAACAAAGGAAACTTTCACCTTTAATACATTAGTAGGGTTATCTTCTAGGAGAGCGTGCTACATCTTAGACCGTGAATCACTAATAACATTTTTAGATAGTGATCAAACTTCCACATACAAAAGGATAAACAGTTAAAAATCGTAGAACACTTTGAGGGATTTTAATTTATTAACGAGTTCTTCGATGTCCGCACAACTCTACGTAAAATAAAATTCTTTTTCCACGTTCCATTTAACGGATATTTTCACTATTCAGTGCATCCCACACTGCCGCTTTTAGCTTAACTTATTCTTAGTAAAAAAGATATTTTAGATTGGGAGAATCGTACGAAATAAATGTAGGTGCCTAATGCTTACCTAAACATAAATATTCGATTACGTAAAGTTTCGTTTAGGTTTGAGAATCGAAAACGAAAGCTTACGAAGGCAGGTGGATATCCCCTTCCACACTAATCGAGCAATTTTACCCATGTTATTAAAGGAAAATGGGAATGTTGGCAGGCCGTTGCGTTCTCAAAACGAGTTTCTTATAGACGGTATTGAATTTTTAAGCATTTTTTTCGACCCCACAGCAGCCTACGCTGAAGAGCTCCGTTTTATGTTATGAGATTAGAACGTTATTACACAATTAAACCTTTCAAGAATTATGGCTTTAAATTTTAAGACTTTGAAAATCCGTCTCAAAAATTAAAATAAAACAATTACCAAGTATAATGCCGGCCTTCCACTGCGAGCGGAGCGGAGTCAATAATGTGTCAATTTAACATACCTACAACGATTGTTTCCATACCGCGAAAGAGTTGTATGACTATGAAAACTAACTATTGACTAACTATTGTATGTTGAACTGACACATTAATGATGTCTTTAATGGAGTCCCCGCTCGCAGTGCAAGGCCGGCATAAAATCGGCAAACAATAGAATGTAAGCTGATTCTCCTTCGGACTACGTCATAGAAAATTATCAAGAAGACTGTGGCGGACACACATTCCTGTCAGTCCATATCTTTACAGTCTATCGCTACCGCGGAACTACGTGTTTATATCGTAACTTATGATTCTCATGTATTTTAACATGGTAGTTGCACTACCTACCGTTAAACTCAAAATACACGATGACACTTACATTGACACTTTACCTAAAACAAACCACACGTACAGCACACACATATAAAGAAAATCGTGCATGTGTTCTGTATCGGTGTGGTCAGTTTTAGGTAAACTGTAAGTGTATTTTGAGCTTCAGAAAATATTATTAATCTCGTATATTTTCCACAGTGTTTTAGGAGTAATGAATGGAAGAAACCTATGTACGTACCTTCACAAAACTTTCAGAAAAACAGAACCTTTGCCCACTACAAACACTATTAAGTCAAATTGTTCCTCGTTTTAACTAATAGATTATTTACTCAGATTAATTGTTTAATTAAGAAACACTAATAAGATCCACCACAAAAGCTGTGTAAGCGACGTTTAAAAATACTACAAAACAGGAGAGATATTTCCCTTGGGCAGCGTTAATGTTACGGTGCTAGCGTGGGCCATTCGACCGAATCTCTGGAAATTAAGCCAGGGAAAAAAAAGTCAATAAATCTAAGAAGCAAGTTAGAACGGATAACAAATGTTTTCTAGGCATAAGAAGAGGACAAAATTATTACTGACCAGCGCAGCGTTGAACTGTCGCCAATTCTTTCTCACAATTTAAATAGTAAATTTAATTCTGTTTTCAATAGAATATGAGATCGGCACAGTATATCATCTCCTTCTCCCCTCTAAATCTAGGGTATTGCATCAATATTAAATAAACAAAATAAATTCTGTGAACAACACACAGCACCACCGTCCCGTGGTAAGCTACTTAAGCTTGTATTACACTGACTAGATAACGGATATAATACTTATATTTATTTGTAAATACATGCATATTAAACAACGAAAGACACCTAGATCAGTAATAAAAAAATATTTTTGAGCATAAATATTTGCACCCAGCGTGAATCGAACCTACAACCTTCGCACGGGCATTCGCACGGCGCGCCACAGAGGTCGGTAAAAGTGTGCCAATAGTAAAAGTCAAATCAACAGCTAAAGTGACGCTTTGAAGTAAAATTATCTTGGTGAAGAAACTGGTCGTAAAAGCCAGTTATTCCAATAATTCAACATTTGTATTTTAACCTTAATACATTTTGCTCAATCAAACTCTAATTCAATGGGTAGGCACACGCAAAGCTGTGAGCAGATGGCGCTGGGGTAGGATGATCTTTTTTTTTTTTGATGATGGTCCCCCACCAATGAAAACGCCGAGTTGGAGTTTTGGCGGGAAAGCGGAGACAACATGTCGTGCTCCAGTTTTATTTTCGTTAAACTATGTTGTAAACCCGGTTAAATTGTGTAATTTTAGTGGAATCTCATTCAATTTAGTTCCGTGAATGTGCACAAGTGTAGTGGAAACAAAATTGAGTGTTAAACATGAACTTTTCGTCTTTCCCTCCTAAGCCCCTTGAAGGTTATGGTAAAGTTGCAACAGCTTTACCATAGCTCCTGACTTGAAACTATGAGCCCGATCGGGCTAATTTTATGCAAAATACTTGATACTGGCAAGATGTACGACGCCAAAACTATATTATGAAGAGTGTTGTAAACTCAGAAAAAACTCGACAAATGGCATCTCGAGAGTCCAAGGCCAAAAAAGAAAGAAAAAAAAACGCCGAGTTTTTATTTCTTTCGGTCTGAGACCGATATGGCCAATTTGGAACAGCCAGGGTCAAGTTTTAGAATATTTCAAGTGTCTTCTTATTATAGTTTTGGCGTCGTACATCTTGTACATCTTGCCAGTATCAAGTATTTTGCATGAAATTAGCCCGATCGGGCCTCTATTTTCAAGTCAGGGGCTATGGGTAAAGCGGTGGCAACTTTACTATAACCTTCAAGGAGCTTCGGCACGAACCACGGAAAGTCCATGTTTAACACTCAATTTTGTTTTCACTACACTTGTGCACATTCACGGAACTAAATTGAATAAGATTCCACCAAAATTACACAATTTAACCGAGTTTACAACATAGTTTAACGAAAATAAAATTGGAGCACGACATGTTGTCTCCGCTTTCCCGCCGAAAGTCCCGCCGAGAGTTGTAAAAATCACCTGTTTGACAGTTCTTAATTCAAACCTAAGATTAGTCGACCAACGCCCTCTGCCGAGATAAAAAGTTAGTGTTCCTCCTCATGGACTTGAGTTTCTGTAGCCATAAAGTTTAAAGAAGGTGAGCCGCACAAATATGTATTGCGCTTAATCCATTTGCAGCTAAACGGATTGAAAATCTATAACGCTGTGTGTAACGTCATGCAATATTTATTTATTTATTTATTTATAAGAATTCCTTTATACGAGTACAAAGAAATACCATTTAACATAAATAGAGGACGAAAATACTAAGCCTTCTTTGTTTTTCGAGATACATAATCCATTTAGTAAGCTAAACCGTCAGACCGACACAAACTTGTTATTAGATTACGTTTGTGACTTTGCAGTTTTATTGCGCAAGTTTTTGATCCGCTAATACTTTTACCGGAATATTCGGCATAATACGCATGTTTATTCATAACTTTTATCCGCATGTGACCTAGATAAAATAGATGTCATCATATTATTCTTTTTGCACAAAAATAAACTACTATCTATTTTTTACTTATACAAGCTGCGACCCTGCGGTTTCACCCGCGGGATTTACGAGATGAACTTTTTACCCCTTTTTAATTCGGTTAAAAAGGAATAAATGCTCCTACAAAACGAGTATTGTTAAGCAATCAAAATTAAGAAATATCTGAAATATTGATCCTTTTTTCATTTCATATTGTTCTTGTAGTGGTGTGGCTATATAATGCCTTTAACTTGACTCAAAGACTGATATCAGAAATACAATCATGATCAATTGCTTAACATGCCTTCCGAATCACGGAGGAGCTCAAAAACTGTTTTTTTTACAACCCACATTATCGGTCTCCAGCCTAAGTAATGAACGCGCCAAGCATTGCTTGACCCACACTTTTTTCACTAATTAGATATATTTCACTAATTAGATAGATATGAAATAACCGATATATGTTACTAAGCAACAGTATTTTTAAGTACCTATATAGAAGCTATTATGATATCTTTCGAAATACTCGCTACTGTTTTCGTAGCCAAAAGGTTACGAAAACAAACTACGTTCGTAGCTGTAGCACGCTACGCACGTAGCATCGTAGCCTTTTAAGATTTTGTGAAAGCTACTCAAAATTTGAGGGCTACACAAAAGCAGCTAATAAGGTTGCAGACTGTAGAGCTAGAGACCTAAAACAGGCTACTTTAATCTCGATATCCCCACGAAATCGCGACTTACACAGGTGAAACCTCGGGGCGCTGTTAGTACTAAGTAGATAGTAGATTTATTATTAGTTACTAGTAGTTCTTAATAGAGTTTTTACTTTTTCGATTTTTACTAAATACACTAAATAAAAAAGTACTCACTAAATGAGTTCAAGTATATTACTTTGCTTTATAATTTTCATTCCTCCCTTTCACCCCTATCTCCGTAACCGATCCCGCTCATCTTAAAAATTCTATTGACCTTAAACACTCACACACCATAAATCATGAAGATCGGTGCAACGGCACTCTAGTTATCGTCGAACAAACATACAAAGACATGAGCGGCCGACCCACCTCACCACTGAAACTCACTCGCTTCGCTTATTCGGTCAATTACTACTCACAATAATCAGAGAGAGAGAGAGAGAGAGAGAGATCGTCGTAACGCAATCATAGTTAAAGAACAAGTTGCGCGGTAGGTAGGTACATCGTACAGTTTGTCCGGCGAATGCCTAACGCACCCGCTCATTTCACAACTCCGAGTTGACCAACTAATCCAAGTTTTCCTTTACTGGCTAATGAGACGAGTTTGATTCGAATTCCCAACGCTCTCAGAAATAGCTGGCTTTGAATAGCTCTCGCCCAATGATACATGTTGCAGGCAAAGCCCGGTAGCGGTCAAAATTAGATTTAACTGAAATTTAGGACAAAACTATTTTTGACTTAATTCTCTTACCTCGACCTTTTAACCGCGTTACAATGGTCTTGGTTGCGAGGGGACTCTAGAAAGACCCGAATAAAAAATTATGAGTTCCGATCGTGTTAGTTTAAAAGTTTAAAACTCTTTTTGACAGGATGATCTAAAGTAGTTTTCAACCAGTCAAAAAAACAAAGAAATATAATAAATTTCTTGGTCGCGTCATATAAAACAAGTGGTTTTTGATGCGTCTTCTTTGATATTTTATGGCTTTAAAAAGTTAGAGCTTATTATCTTTTGTACGAAGCAAGAGCAAGATATATTTAGATCACTTTAAGTGACAACGAAAAAGTCAACAATTCAAATTAATTCTCCAATTTGTTCATTATTTTGTGAAAACAATAATAAAGCTTTTCGATAGTTACATTTCTCTGATCACAACACTAAGTTTGATTTTTACCTATCCGATGTCGATTTTAAAGAGATTTTTAAGAGTTCTGACCAACTACATCAGTTAAAACTAGTGTTGACTGATAATTATAGGTCAAAAGTAGGTCTAACTAACACGCTGAGTCAAAGCAAGTTATGACCGCTTCCGAGTTTTGACTGCTACATATATAACTAGTAATATACTAGTGCCCTGCCCCAGGTTTGCACATGAATCACTATAATATGGTAATTAAAATCACATGAACCTACGTGTCGTGGTTTAGAAACATGGAGCTAATGGATTAACAGACAGACAAAGGAAGGAAGCAACTTTTTAAATATAGGCACCATTAAATTACTTTAGAAAATGAGATTTTTAAAAAACCCCTATTATCTCTCTAGTGGATAACTAAGTTTCATAGACATTATGCAAAACATTGTTGCTGTGCTGGAATCACTAGTGTTTACTACGTTACGTTGAACTATAGCAATACACTGCATAGTGCCTATGAAACTGAGTTATCCACTATATAGATCATGAGGGTGCGTAAACATCACAGATGGTATGGAGGCGTGGGCGCATAGCTAGTAACTAAAGTAAGTAAGTTAGTAAGTTACATCGAAAAGGAAAAGTTTCTTACGAAGATCAACACCGTCTCCCTGTTTTGAAGACTTTGCAGACTCTATTTCTAGGAACTTAAATATTAATGAATAATTACTTAAGATTTTGTGATTTAAATACAAAATAAAATTATGGGGCTTTACCGCCCCAGAACTAACTATATCTATATAAACAGTTCTATAATGCAGTATCAATTGCAGTTCATAACCAAGACTTTTTTTAATAAATCTATATCTATATAAACAGTTCTATAATGCAGAATCTATTGCAGTTCATAACCAGGACTTTTTTAATGAATAAATATGATTACGATTAGTAGAAAATTCATTTCAAAATGAACGCGGTCAACTCCGTTATAATAGTTTTATTAAAATCAGAAGACACTTATAATATTAATAAAATATACTGTTTACAAAAAAAAATATGTAAGTGTTTAACTAAAAATAACATTCGTAAAGATTCGCCACTCAAAATAAGATTTTGGGCAAGGAACATGTAAATTGAGTAAAATTGCAAAAGGTAGTTTCCCTACGTAAGATTTCCTCAGATGAAACATAGAATCCCTGTGGTCTTATTGGGCTGCTCGTGTATAAACAAAGCGTCTGGGCTTCGTAATGGAAATTACATACCCCCGAGGTCGGAAATCAAATTGACAGAAGAGGTTAAACAAACGATGCGGTCAGGGAGCCGAGACCGTAGTCCGTCGAATATTAATCGCTTGGTAAATGTGCTTTTATTTGTTTTTCCTAAGGCTGACTTTGCTTACGAGAAAGAGACAACTTTACTCTATGGTTTTATTTTTTGGTCTGGTACTGCGGTCGGTAATAGACTGGCTATTTGATGTGTGTTATTTTATGATTGGGTTTAGTTTTGGTATGATCTCGCATCGTATGATGCTATCGAAATGCAAGAAATTTGAAACATAAAATTAATCCAAGGACATGATTGACAATTTTACTCTACGGTTTTGTTTTTTGGTATGTTACTGCGGTCGGTAATAGACTGGCTATTTGATGTGTGTTATTTTAGGATTGGGTTTAGGTATGATTTTTGTATGATCTTGCATCGTATGATGCATTCGAAATGCAAGAAATTATATCAATAAGTATCTCAGTCTAGCACATACCTGCCTAATGAGTATCGGTGCTAGTGAGGCGACTGCTGTGAAAAGAAAATAGTGAACCACTTTCGTCATCTTTTGGTATAAACGCTTGGTTAATTATGTTGTCTTCTAAAAATTTCTTGCAATATTTTTTCAGCTGAAATATGAAAAATATAATTGGAGAACGTGTTTCCTCGAGTAATCTAAGAATATTGCGATTATTGGGTTTATTGAATCTTTGTTTAAAAGTGTGAATTCAGGAATTTCATTAACTTTCTGGTCTAAGGCTTAGGCCAATAGGTATTGTAATTTCTTGCTTAGATTCTTTGCTAAGACTCTAAGCAAAGATAGTGATTTTAACTAAAGAACAATTTCATTTCGAAATCTACAAATCATTGTTCTTCTTATCTGAGCGATGTTCCCGGTTGCATCGCTTACGGGAGCCTAAACCCCAAATAGTTTGGGGTCGGCACAGTAGGTAAGTCATGCTAATAGATTTGGCAATACTTTTGCAAATTGATTTGGCAATACTTTTACGGCCGGCCGCCTGGCTGACACCAACCCTCCTAGGAACCAAGCAGTTTATCTGCCACGGCGCGGCGCGAGGAGAACTTTGCTAGTCTAGTCTCTCTCAGATCCCTTAGTCACCTTTTACGACACCCACGGAAAGAGACGTGGTAACCCTATTCTATGCCGTGGCTACACGGGAAATTTAAAAATCATCGTTATTTAATCGTTTGAAACCGTGAAATGCAAGTAACTGGCAAATAAACTAACCGTTCTTTGTTTTTCTTTGGCTCTTCTATTGATCCGTTTAACTTCTTGTCTAACGTGGGCTAACTCTTCTAGCGTATGGTTCACGGACCAATCCTCGCCTTTGAATATCAATGGCAATACATATGCGCAACCTGTCGGAAATATATTTAGGGGTATATACAAGTAAGTACTAACTGCATCCTAGGTTTCACCCGGGTAAGTCCCGATCCCGTGGGAATATCGGTATCGGAAGTAGCCTATGTTACTTCTATAATATAATGTAAGTGAAAGATTTTTTGAAATCGGTCCAGTAGTTTTTGAGTTTATTCATTACAAACATACGACGCACACAGACACACACAAATACAAATATTTCCTCTTTATAATATTAATGTACGAACCCGACATGGACTTTGAGTTTAGCTCGTATATCAGCTAAACTCAAAGTCCATGTCGGGTTCGTCGGATAATGTTTATTATATCATGACGGAATGTTGTTGATTTTTTTTGTGTGTGGATTGTAGGTGATTTTGTTTCTTACATTTTGGTGTAGTTTCAACACAAAATATTCATTATCGTTCCAAAGCCAATCCACATTTTAGACAAAAAAATGACTGTTTTGGCTAACATGTGGATTGGCCTCAATACGACATATTTGTCATGAAACTGCACTAACATGTGGGAAACAATAATGTCACCTAATTAGACCAGAAAAGTACGGATACTGAGGCACCATCAGTACTTCGATGGGCGACCGCTTAAGTATGTATTTTTGTACAGCGGTAGGTAGGTGTTCGAACAACGCGGACAAAGTCGCGGGCACAGCTAGTACCTTTATGAGTGTCCAAAGAGCCATCGCTGATAACACCCATACTTTTGCGAAGTTCCTTTCCAGTGGTGTGTGAGCGAAGTTCATAAATATGAGTCAATGCGATTGAGTATTTAGCAGCTTTATATATAGCTCCATATGGGTTCTTTGACGCCATTATTGCCACCTTTAACAAATTTTAGGCTAAGCTATACTAAAACCAAAAATATAGGTCGAGCTTAACACATTAAACTATGGAATAAAAAGTTGTTTGCTTCCAAATCCGATTCATATACCTATTCATTTTATTTTATTGTAGATTACGATTTGACACAACTTCCTGAAGAAAAATGACAAATACAAAGAACCAGAGCGTCAGATTATAGTCTGAAATTAAGAAAAGTAGGTACCATAGACGATATCGATGTGTGACATTATCTGTCTACCGCGGTTTCTCCCGCGTAATTTTGAAAAACCCTGACTAGGTACATCATATAAAGAGCACACTCTCCAAATTTCAGCTTACTAGGTAGGTACTATCAGCGGTTTAGGCTATGCGTTGATCCATCAGTCAGGAAATCGCCTTTTATAGATACAGCTATTTGGTAATCGATTACAAAATCGTGAAATGACTTTAAGCCAATACAAGCAAGCCAGTTAAAACATAACCCGCAGTCGAATATAAAAGCATCCTGTAGGTAAATGGAGACAGACAGAAGAGAACAGACTACAGAAATAGGCTTCCGCGTATGGTGGGAAAAATAGCAATATTTTAACTGAAATGTGACCTAGTTATGTCAATTTTATTATGAATTTGACTAGGGATCAGACAAAGAACAGCGATACGCGGATACACGGCCTGAAACATTAAAAATTCGCAAAAACATAGCTTCATAAATTCATTACTTTTATTTACCTACCTATGTTTTTGCAACTTTCACTTCGTCTTGCTCCCCCTAGTCATTTAGCAATCAACCCATTCTACCTATTATTTTTTTACTATTGATTAGGAGCCTATTTAAACGCTATAAATATTTAAAAACCTTACACACTAGGCTTGTACTATAGGTACTGACAACGGATATACTTATTACATTATTATACTTTTTTTTGTAAATATATAAATACAAATGTGATATGATATACAGAAAACACACAGATCAGAAACAAATATATATTTTTAAGGATAAATACTTGCACCGGTGGGAATCGAACCCGCAACCTTCTACATTGCAGTCAGACCTTCACCTGACGCGCCACGGAGGCCGTTATTAAGAATGATAATTTACAGAATATCATAACAGAAATAGGCAATACTAAAAAACTACCTTGTCAACAAATTCTTTTTTCATCCAAGAGTCATTAAACTGAACGTGGTCCAAGTCTGCTGATTTGAGAAATTCCTCACTGGCTCCAGCCCAATCACAATGCTTTCCCGTTGGTTTGCGATCGTGAAGGAAGAAAGGTCTGTCAATTTCCACATGAAACACATCGTCATCGGCGGCCCAGATGAGGACATTGTTTATCTCATTGCACCGTATCTGAGTGCAATAAGGAGAACAAAGTAAGTCGATTTTTTAACCGAATATTTGACCACTACCTCACCTCACCTGGTAAGTGATGATATTGTCTAGAAGAAGAAAGACGGCAGTGGAATAATATACGACCCGTTTTCCTTAGTGGCGGCACCGGTACGTATCGGAACAACCCCTGGTACACTTGGCGGCCAACATTTAGATTTGCAGGTGGGGCCCGCTGTACCATCAGGCCACTCCTAGGAGCACCAGGATCAGTTATAGACAGATCTTGTCCCCAAACGCTAATGTTCGGTTCTCTATAAAGAAGAGCTGCTTCATGCCCAAGTGACACTACTTGTTGTCCAGACAGGTACCGGAGCAATAGCCGCTCACCAGTCGCACCTCAGGAAGGAGCTAACGACAACCTCTCTGAGACCGGTAGAGTAAGCCACTCTCCAGTGTGGTACCGGAGCTGATAAGGGGCCCTCACTCCCCAGCATAGATCTATATGTCTACCAACTGTCCTATAAATCCTGGTTAAGACCAGAGTCCTACGCTTTATGACACAGCACAGCCGAAGATACAGAACCTCGAAGGCCACTCCAAGCCTCCATTTGTCGCTACGACCTAGAGGACTTTTTACGACAATCCGCGACCTAAAGCCATAGCCCACTTACACGACTCCGCTCCCACCCGGCAAAAATAATATAATTCAAATATGGGCTTTAAATATTGCTCTTTAGATATATTTTACATTGGCATCATAAATTAGCAGACAGCTCGCTTTCAGCGAGCTTACCGCCGTCAGACTGCTCGGGAGTTGACGCCTCGCTGGCCGCACGCTTACTGCTAGCAGACGCCGCGCGCGTCGTCGCGGAGTGTTGCCAACCGTACGATTTAACGGTAAAGGCGGGTGGACAGCTGGCCGTCTGCTAGCTGTCGCCGCGTGGACTGCTGGTTGCCTGCTAGCTGTCGCCGCGTAGACTGCGAGCTGTCGTCTTAGTTTAGGGCAGTGTTGGATGGGAGCGGTGTTGGAGCAGAGTCGTTTAAGTGTGCTATGACCTGCCTTCCAAGAAACGCCTTTTGGTCGCCATTAACGACAGGCAGGGGATACCGTAGTCATATTCTTTTATGCTACAGGGTTTATGCCTTCGATACGGTACGAGAAGATTACGACGAGTTCTTCTTTTACCGTAAGTCGCTGCCAAAATCTGAGCTGAGGTTAGTCTCGCGGAGTTATGTATACCAGATTTAATAGTCCCTTGGAAGTAGTCGTCACCCCAAGGCGGCAAGAATCCTAAGAATTTTCTCTCCGTTAAAAAAAAGATAGGCATGTTTAGTAGGCAGGGGGGAGACTTGACAAGGGTAGCAAACTAAATCGACCATCTGAAATGTTGACTTTGCTAATGTAGGTCGCGAATTAAAGGAATGTTGTCCGATTCTTTTACAAAATACTTTTGTTTGGACTTTACGATCATAAGAATCATCGAAATGTATCCATCCGTTTGGCCTCTGGAGAGCTGTATAGGAACAGACATACACACATGGACTGTTAAACAAATTACTCTTCTTTGCCTCGCGCTGTCGGGTAAAAAAAAACAAATGGTTTCATTTAACAGTCCTTAATGGGAGATATTAATGGGAAAAAGTAGGTATTTATTTAAATAAAACATATTGCAGTTTATAGTTATAACCCGATACTAAGCTACTACGTTTGAGCTATAGGTACATTACACCTAATACTTTTTTCGTAAATACATAGGTACATACGATACATCCTACTAATATTATAAATGTAAAAGTGTGTGCAAGTTAGTAAACTAGTTACAAAACTGAAACTTGGTATCCAGATAGCTGGAGATCTGCATTAACATATAGGGTACTTTTTATCCTCATATTCCCGCGGGATCGGAACTTAGCTTTATACCTACCTAATACGAGTTAAACCACGGGGCGTAGCTATTACATTATAGTAATATTATCTATAGAATACCTAGAACCAGAAACAAACATGTATGTCCAATATAAATACTTGTTCCCGGCGGGAATCAAACCGACAACCTTCTGTATCAATGTAATGTATCGAATGTCATCTACTCAATATCTAAGTACAAGTTTAATAGATTTTTTTAAAAGAAAAAATACGCATAGGGACTTTCGTGGTCTAGTTGGAATAGACGTTGGGGTACAGTCCCAAAGACGTGAATTCAAGCCTCGCCGCAAGTTAAAATTTTTGAATTCGTACTTTTCTTTTAAAAAAAATGCCTTGAGCAATAAAAACTAATTAAGTAAAAATTTCATAATAATCACCTTAACGTAATCTCCCAATATAGATTTGGCAATTGGTTCCAAAGGTGTTGGACAAAAAAATATATCACTAGGTAGATTATGAGAAAAATTGTATAAAATAGACAATGTCACAAGCCCGTCTGCCATAATAATCGGTTTCCTCGGCTTCTCTGGACTCTCTCTGAAGACATGTTTTATTTTCTCCGGCTTTTCTACTTGTTCTTCAACCTCCACTGGTTCTGGTTTCCTCAAATGATTTGCTATTTTTATAATTAAGTACAAAGCATCAAATTGATCATCGTCTATCTTTTCAAAATCGATACTGTTCGGATTTTTCAAAGTGCTTATGAACAAAAATACGTCAGCATCTGAAAAACTGTTCAAAGACGTAACTTGGTTTTAATATCTCGGCACCTGACCAATACGCGGGCTGTGAATGGTGTGTTGCGAGTGGTGACCCAACGAGGTGCTGAGATAATTCGATCGAGTAATAAACATCTGGGTGAGTATGGGTGTCCAACGTTCTTTAGTCAGATGAGATTATAATTGACCGAGGGAGCGAAGCGTCTCTGTTTGTTCCTTAGATTAGATTTTTTTAACGTGGGGGTTTTTAATTGGTAATTAGAGGTCTACTGTTCCTGCACTTAAATATATTTCTAGTAGAATATTATGCCTCGATCTGTACTTAGCCAACTATTTGTGACTGACTTACTTGGGCAAATCTGAAGTAATTGTAATGGTATTCATGGCTATAAAAGCGCAAGATAGAAGTTCCATTCTGTAAATCTCAGCCTTCGGTCTTTCATTGGAATACACCAAAAGAGTGAGATCGATTAGTTGCTCTTTTCCAAATACTTCGCCATGCATTACTCTCATGACCATCATTTGAGAAGCAGAAGTCAGTGGGTTTACAACTAGAACTCTCAATGGAGTCAAAACGGGCGTGATCTGATAATTCATCTTTACAAAAACAAATATCAACGCCCTCGATGGCTCACACACTTTATTATTGGTTATTATAATAAAGGTAATCTAGTAAGTATAGATTTATATAAGATAATATAATCTACAGAACACTTTTTTATAATCTCTTTACACACCGCGCCACGCCATTTGTTTGTTTATTTATTTATTTTTATTTCCATCTACCACAGAGTTCTATAGCTATAATATGAAGAGCCAGGAGGGCCTTCACCAGAACTCATATTTCAAACTTGGTGAGCAGAAGGGCGCAGGATATGAAAATAATATTGTCCGGTATAAATTAACGTTATTTTAATTAGCAGTTCACAAAATATCTATTTGACCGCTTAATTAATCAACTCAATTATGATAAAAAGCAAGAGATGGCGAAAATACTATGCGATTCGTCAAAAAGCGTGGTGCACGGATGCTGTCCATGAAAAGGTGAAGAGAAAGATGGCAGCTCCGCACAACCATCAACAATGACGCTTCGCAAGGTTGACTCCGTCAGTCAACCTGATGTTTTACAGCGGCGCCGCCGTCACGGCCGGACTGACTTCCGACCGTCCTCGGGCGATTCATCTGAAACAACAAGCTATGATCAATGCACAACCCGTTCGTTCATCCTGACTCCCGTTAACACCTTCATCTTTATCAGCGCAAAATCAGTACCAATTACTTAATGACTTGGACCAGTCAACAATAGCCACATTATGTCTAGACAAGTCAACCATCAGTATGGTCTGACCCGGACTACATATCTTAGTCTCATCAACCACAAAGATCGACATTTACAGCGACGAGTATCCAACTCGGACGACATAATATCTCGTCTGATCAGAACCACCCACGAGACAAACCAACCTTCAGGTATGGCTTGCACGACACATTTCGTCCACAGAGACAAGCCACCCCTCCAGATGTGGTTTGGACGACACGTTTCGTCCACAGAGACAAGCCAGCCCTCTAGGTCTAACTTGGACGACGCATTTCGTCTACAGAGACAAGCGAACCCTCAAGGTCTGGATTGGACGACACATTTCGTCTAGCTAGCAACTACACATTACTGTCAAAAAAAGTCTATATTGCAATTGAGGCCTACCTATTGTTGTGAATTATCTCGTTCCGTGTGAACCTCAATTTCGTGGAGGACTTCCCATGTCTCAGGGTCTGAATATGTGCTCAATGTATCTGAGTTAGCTGTCAGAGTATGGGAGTCGGCAGAAGCAGTGTCCGAGCATACGGTCAAGGGATCGGAATTGTTTAATGGCTCATTGTCATGATTTGAGATTGAGGCATTTTCCACATCTTCCGACGCCGTCACGCCCTGTTCCTCATTTATAAGGCTAGTCGTTATTTCGAGTAAGCCATCATGTCCCTGGGGTACTGCGCGTAAATTTTCGTGGGAGTACTTATAGGTTCGATGGGAACCACTTATGCTCTTTAGTTCATAGCGATCATTATTGAGAACCTCCGTTATTACAAATGGTCCCTTAAATTTCCTATCCAGTTTCGTTTGGTTTCGTTCACAATTTTTGATAAACACGTATTCACCTTTATAAAACGGTCTGATTTTCGCTCGACCACGATTAAATCGAAGAGTATCAGATTCAGCAGCCTTTTGAATGTTATTTGATGCATCCTCCCTAACTGTGTCAAGATCTAAACGAACCTCACAATTTTCACTGTTTAATTTGGCCATACCTAGAGAATTAGAACGAATTCCGAACATGAGTTCTGAGGGGGAGTACTTGGTAACGGTAGACTTAGTACTATTTAGGGCAAGTTGAATATTACCTAATTCATCACGCCACGTTTTGTTGGGATCGTTTTCAACAATAGTTAACAGGCTTTTAAGAGTACGCATAACTCGTTCGACTTGGCCATTTGCTCTGCTCGAACCCGTCGCAATAAAATGGAGTTCTATTTTATGCTCGTCACAAAATGTCTTAAAATCAGAACTGATGTAACAACGACCCTGATCTGCAATGATTCTTTTTGGTGATCCAAAAAGATACACTGATTTTTGTAATGCGTTTATTGCACTCTTTGCATCAACGGACAGGGTGTGTTCCAGTAGAACATACTTTGTGAAAGCGTCGATGATAACTGAGCAATACTCTTTTCGGTCGCTCTTTCCACTGAGCTTCCCCGTAAAGTCTATGTGAATTGTGTGCCATGGTATAGGCACTTTCGGGATTGGATGAAGCTGAACCGGCTGAGCTCCCGATGGACCCTTGGAAGCCTTACAGATTATGCACGAATCTATGAATTTTCTAACGCATTTTGACATATCCGGAAACCAATACTTCTCGTAAAGTTTGTCTAGAGTTTTGTCTCGACCTAAATGTTGCAATTCATTGTGAACGTGGTTTATTAGTGTCCAAATAAGGGATCGTGGAACTACTGGCAACCATAAAACTACTTTATTTCGAACAACTTTTCTATAAAGGATACCTTCTCTGACGTCGTATGTTTGGGCTACAGTTTCGGGAAAACAATTATTGTGATGTTTTGCTATAAGATCTTGAATTTCTACATCCCGTTTCTGTTCGACCGATAACCAGCCTTGATGAAGTTCAATAAAATTGACAGCTTTAGTTTGTGCCTCTTGAGGAGATATAGGAACAGCGGAGTCAGGGCTTGGTAATGGATTTCGGGATAAGTAGTCAGCGTGTTCCATTCTACTACCTTCGCGATATACAATATCGAAATCATATGCTTGCAAATATGCCCACCAGCGATATACGCGTGGGGTTAGATCTTTCTTAGACTTCGATGCTTTAAGTGAATTACAATCCGTAACAACTACAAATTTCCTACCGTATAGATAGTGTCGAAAATGTTCTATTGCTTTTACGACCGCCAAAGTTTCAAGTTCGTAGGAATGGTAACGCGATTCTGCATCAGATGTTCGTCGACTAAAATATTCTACAACGTAGGGAAGATTGTCTTTCTTTTGTAAAAGAATCGCTCCATAACCGTCCGAGCTAGCGTCAGTGTGAAGTTCTACTGAAAGTTCTGGGTCAAATATGGTTAAAACGGGTTCGGATGTCAAAATTTGTATAATACGATGACGTATCTTTTCATGATCAGAAGTCCAAGTGATTCGCCCTTTAAGTTTTGTAAGGGGGTACAAAGGTCCCGCGATTCTCGTAAATTCAGGAATAAATTTCCGAAAATAGGAAGCTAGACCCAGGAACTGCCGGACATTCGTAGCTGATTTCGGTTGAGGGGCATCCACTAACGCTTGAATTTTTCGCGAGTTAGGTCTAACTTCACCGGATTGCAGGGAATATCCTAAATAGTCTATTTTTTCTTTCATGAATTTACATTTTTTTAAATTTAGTGAGAATCCGGCTTCCGATAGCGCGCCCAGAACGCTGTCAAGGCGTTGCAGACCGTCTGAGATATTCCCAGAATGGCATAAAATATCATCCATATAGATTAATGGCTTGTCCTGTAGATGGCTTAAGGCTTTTGCAATACATCTCTGAAAGACAGAAGGAGCATTTCGTAAGCCAAACGGCATAGCGAGATACTCATACTGGCCCTCGTTTGTGACGAAAGCCGTTTTCTCGATTGAATCGGGATGGATACTGATCTGATGGAAACCAGAAGCCATATCCAGTGAGGAGAAGAAATTCGCACCAGTCAGCTGATCGATTTGGTCATCGATGCGTGGCAAAGGGTAATGTTCAGGTACTGTATTGGAATTTAACTCCCTATAATCCACACAAAGTCTATCTGAACCGTCCTTCTTTTTAACAATAACTATCGGACTTGCAAAAGGGGATGAGCTTTCCCGAACCACTCCTGCATCTAACAATTGTTGAACCCGTTCCCTAATTATTTGTTTCTCTATCGGTGCTCGTTTATTAGGACACCTATATACGACTTTTTGCGGGTCTACTAATTTAAGCTCAAATACCCCAGTGTTCACACGTCTGGTAGGTATTCCCTCAACAAAATAGTCAGAATACTTGCTAAGTATTGAAATCAACCTATTTTTTTCATGGCCCTGTAAATCCGTGTCAATTTGAGTAAAATCTATTTTGTCTAATGTCACGTCACAAAATTGAGATTGCTCTTTGGAATATATAAAGAGGTCATCATTGTCAATTTTCACGCATAACCCTAAATCAAAAATCTCCCTACCAATAATAATAGGATCCGACAAGTTACTATCTGGGACAACGTGAAACAGTATGCTTATAAACCGATCACCAATCTTAACCTTGCTCTGAATTTGCTTAGTACATATGACGTCATCGCCTCCGATGCCACTAAGGTATACGAGATTTTCACACACAGTACCCTGGAGTTTGTCACGATAGCTCTCTTTCACTAAGGAACACGACGATCCACTATCAAATAAAAAGGGGGCAGACTCACCGGAAGATGTTTCCAAAGTGCCTCTAGAAGGGCGGTGTTCACAACGATGTACGTCCTTGACCGTAGCTTTGCCACCGTTTCTCTTCTCCGGGCAGTTAGTAGCCACATGCCCTTTTTGGCCACACGTGTAGCAGGTCACAGTGCTCACGTTCTCTGACGCGCGTGATGAACTCTGCGGAATTTCTTGGGGCTTGAATCCGGAATCGTCGCGACGTTTCCGACATTCTGCGAAGCGATGTCCTGTAATCCCACAAAAGTTACATCTGCCAGTAAACCTTTCGGTGGTCCGAAAACGCTTCGTTTCCAGTTCGTTAGTTTCAACACCTTCTGACCGTCGCTTGAGAGATACGCCTCCCAGTATTCGAAATAGTTGGGTACGCGTTGTGATGTTGTGTGCGTTTAATTCGCGACGGATCAATCCATCCTTTTGACAAAGTAACGAGATAACAAATCCAGTCACCGCTTCCTCCGGCATCACAATTTTAGGTGTCCGTTCAATCAAATTCCATAATCGAAGAGCGGATTCCGAGGCTGTTTCTTTGACTCCAATCTGGAATCTCAAAACCTCGTCAAAATAGTCTTGAAACAATCTAGGTTTCGAAAACTTCGCTAGCAGCGATTGCTTGACAACGCTCCATGTCATGTCATTAAGTTTAAGTTTAGTAATGCAAGCGGCAGCTCGTCCTTTTAAAGCGCTTGTAAGAGCCATGAGTAAGTCTATTCCATCCAAACATTTTCTTTCAACTATAGCTTCGGTTATATTGCACCAACCTTCTATGTCTGAATCCGGGTCGTCTGGATTAAATGGTAGCAGTTGCGTGGAGTGGTAGGTACTCACAGTTGACGTTGGTTGGGCTGCAAGAACTCGAGTTAGTAGCGTCTCCATACTACTGAACAGTTTTTCAGCATCCATCTTGTTCGTTTGTCCCTCGTTTTGGGCTCCATTTGATCCCACTTCTGATGAAGAGCCAGGAGGGCCTTCACCAGAACTCATATTTCAAACTTGGTGAGCAGAAGGGCGCAGGATATGAAAATAATATTGTCCGGTATAAATTAACGTTATTTTAATTAGCAGTTCACAAAATATCTATTTGACCGCTTAATTAATCAACTCAATTATGATAAAAAGCAAGAGATGGTGTATAAATAAAATGCAGCGCAATTTGACTTTAACTCTTGGTTTATTGAAATAATATAAAAAGTACAACAGCTTCTTTGAAGATCAAAACGGAAGAGAGAGTGTTGCCATAATAAACTTAAAATTAATACCAACATCAATGTTGCCAGCTTATTACATATAGCATTTTAGTAGAAAATTACATTTTCATAATAATGTTCAGATTTAACTGAACATAGTTGGCCCCAAAGGGAAATGAAAACAGTAAAAACTGAAATAATTAACAAAGTGTAGATTCAAATGTGACTATCTAGATGCTGGCGTTAAATTCTTTAAGAATTAATAGGCATAATTTTTAATAAGAAACCTGAAATGGTTTTTAAACGAGAAACTAAAAACTAGGTATTACTTTTACTTTTAACAAACCTTAAATACAAAAACAGCAAGTAAACTTTCTTTCTAGAGACTATAAGTCTGTATTTTTAAAACTAAAATTAATTAATAGGTAGAGGGCTTAGTTTTCTATAAGACCTTGTATAAGTTTTATTACCAATCCTGATCTCAGCCACTCTTACCTTACCGTCAGAGCCAGGAAAAACCTTTACAATACGACCCATCGGCCATTTAAGTGGAACAGTATTATCTGATCTTACAATAACTAGATCTCCTACTTTTAAATTAGGATGAGCCTCAACCCACTTAGGCCTACTCTGAAGCTGAGTAAGATAGTCTCTTGACCAAGCCTTCCAAAAATCCTGTTTTAATTTGGTTAATACATTCCAAAATTTTAAACGGTTTACATTTTCATCTGTGAGATCTAATTCAGGATAGCTTGTCATTGCTTGGCCAATGAGGAAGTGGCCTGGGGTCAGGTAGTTGGTGTCAGAAATATCTGAAGACATAGGAAGCAGAGGGCGCGAGTTGAGAATGGCTTCTATTTCAGTAATAACCGTGTTGAGACCTTCATAGGTAAGACATAGATTGCCTACTATTCTCTTTAAATGAAACTTCAAGCTCTTGACCCCCGCCTCCCATAATCCTCCGAACTCCGGAGAGTAACTGGGAATAAATTTGAATTGGATACATTTTTCCAAACAATAATTAATAACTGCATCTTTGTGCATTTTGGAATTGAATAGCTCATATAATACTTTTAAAGTGTTTGAAGCACCCTTGAACGTAGTGGCATTGTCACAAAAAATACAATTAGGCAAGCCACGTCTCGCAATGAAGCGTTTGAGACATGCCAAGAATGCCTCTGTAGAGAGGTCGGTAACCAGTTCAACATGAATTGCTTTTGTGACAAAACAAATAAATAGTGCCACATAAGTCTTTGACACTATTGGGTTGCGAATTCTAGCAACTTTTATGCTGAATGGGCCACAAAAATCCAAACCTACGGTCTGAAATGGTCTAGTTGCCATCAACCTTTCTTTAGGGAGAGACCCCATCAGTTGTTTGGCAGCTGTAGCCTTTAGACGGTGACATGTGACACACTTATGGACCACCTTTTTGACTTCTCTAATACCACTAATCAAATAATATTTTTGAGAGAGAGAGCTAAGAACTAACTTAGGCCCTGCATGGAGAAGACGTAAGTGCTCTCTCTCAACAAGCATTGAAGCAATACAAGATGTTTTTGGTATTATTACTGGGTGTTTTTTGTCATAAGACATATTTGTGGCATTTTGAAGGCGACCACCTACTCTTAAAATGTTACTTTCATCTAAAAAGGGATGTAAGTTAGCTAAACCAGACTTGATAGTCTTGCTTTTAAACAAGGATTGTATCTCAGAAGATAAATGTTTAATTTGAGCAGCACGAATAATTATATTAAGTGAATTATCTAAATCTTTTGGGCATAATGGACCAAAGGCCTTTCCATTTTTATTAACACAGTTATTTTTAAATCTTAATAAGAGAGCCACTATCTTTTGTAGTTTGTAGAGACTTGAATATTTTTCAAAAAGGCTGGAATCAGTACTTTCTGTATAACAGACATTGGCTGTCTCTACATTATTATTATCAAAAAGGCTGGAATCAGTACTTTCTGTATAACAGACATTGGCTGTCTCTACATTATTAGAGGGAATAGGAAATTGAAATTCAGTGTGTGAGTGAGTGAACTCTATATCTGCCAAATAAGCAGGCCCAAACCACCATAATTTGCATGATTTTAGTTTTTGTGGATCAGAGCCTCGAGATAACAAATCGGCTGGATTATCTGCAGACCTAACATAAAACCACTCAAAGACCTTTGTAATGTCATGTATTTGTTTGATTCGTCTTGACACATACACGTCGCGAATGAGTTTGGTTGATGTCAGCCATGCCAACACAATTTGTGAGTCGCTGTATAAGTGAACCGACAAGGAGAATCTTGTCTTCAAAATGTCAAAGTCCCTACCTGCCAGCTGAGCCAAGAGAACCGCACTGTTGAGTTCGAGTTTGGGAATAGTCAATGTTTTGCCCATAGGGGCAACCCTTGACTTTGAACAAAGCAAGTTAACATAGACCTTCGAATTTTGC
Source organism: Idaea biselata (assembly GCA_958496205.1). Lineage (NCBI taxonomy): Eukaryota > Metazoa > Arthropoda > Insecta > Lepidoptera > Geometridae > Idaea > Idaea biselata. Next base: position 6,957,167 of record OY292400.1, on the reverse strand, counting down.
TCATCCACAACCCTCAGATACAGACAACAACCAAATGCTTTGATTGAGGCATCTGCATAGCCCACCAATTGTATGTTGGTGAAGCTATTGTGTGATAAGCATCTTGGCACAGAGATGGTTCCCATCATGCTTAAGTTGTACATAAACTTCCTCCAGTACTCAAGTTGAGCAGGCGGCAGCACGGTGTCCCATCCAATTTTGATTGCCCAAAGCTCTTGCATAAATAGCTTTGCAACTACTATAATTGGTCCGATTAATCCCAAAGGGTCGAACATTTTACCAATGTAACTAAGGATGCTCCTTTTAGTTTGCAAATCCTTTTTTAAACAATCAGGACTTGTGAAAGTGAACTGATCGGGTAAGATATCATATTTTAAACCAAGAGTTTTAATAATATTATTTTTACTGATATCTATTTCCTCAAAATACTTGTGCTCACTTGGGATGTCATTCAAAACCTCTGGGACATTTGAGCACCACTTGTGCAAAGTAAAACTGCCCTTGCTTAACAGCTCTATTAACTGCCTTTTTAATTCATAAAGTTGGCTACAATCATCTGTTCCGCACAACACATCGTCAGTGTAGGTATTGGAACGCATAGCTTGAGCTGCAAGTGGATAGGTTTCACCGTATCTCTGTGCCAGTTCAATGAGACACCTTGTTGCTAGGTAAGTGGAAGCCTTCAGACCATATGTGACCGTCTGGAGCTGCAAACAACTAATAGGACTGCTTGGATCGTCTCTCCATAATATATTTTGAAGAGAAAGTTGATGTTTATTAATGTGAATCCCTCTAAACATCTTTGATACATCACATATCAATGTATAAATATAGGTCCTAAATAGGACAAGAATATCAAAAAGTTCGCTTTGAACAATTGGACCATTCAACATAACGTCATTAAGGGAAAGTTTATTTTTTGACTTCATGCTGCCGTTAAAAACAACTCTAAGTTTTGTTGTTTTACTATTCTCATTGACAACAGCATGATGTGGGAGAAAATATACAGGCCCGTTTTGTATATCATAAGTACCAATATCTACTATCTTGGCATGACCCAAAGCTAAATACTCATCAATGAATTTTTTATATAACTTAAAATAATTTGCATCACTTTTTAATTTTCTCTCCAGTGCGAGGAATCTTAGTAGTGCTATTGAAAAGGAATCTCCAAGTTCTAAGTTATTTAAATCAGTTACAAGAGGCATATCTACAAAAAACTTGTTGTTTTTAATCTGTACCGACTTTTGGAAAATATTTTCTGTCTTTTGTAACTCAGCTGTAACCTTGTTTTCCTTTTCAAGAGGCTCAGGGATTCTTTCACTCAACCAAAACTGTTCCATTACACTCTCTAATTTTTCATGATCACAGATAGCAAAATTTGAAACTAGAGTTTTATTGTCACTGTGCAAGTTAGACACAGTCCCTCCAACAACATAACCAAACAAAGTATTTTGCAACACAGGACCATTTACCAGTTTTATTTGGCCATCTAACAAAATATTAAAATACATGTCAGCCCCTAACAGAAGTGAAATATCTGTGGGTACATTAAACTTATCATCTGATAAATGAATCCCTTTTGGCAAGTTATAACTATTTAGATCAAAATGTTGTTGAGGCAACCGTGTAGTTATGGTATCTATAATATTACATTTAACATGAAATTGCATGTCCTGCACTGGAGAGTGAAGCGCAATGTCCACATACTTATTTATTTTGTTATTTTGGTTGCCAATACCAATAATATTAGTAGATTGGGTGATGATAGGGTTTAAGGATAGCCTTTTTACCAACGAATAAGTTATGAATGAGGCTTGACTGCCGCTGTCAAGCAATGCCCTAACAAGCAGTTCATGTCCTCTAATATCAAACAATTTAACTTTAATTGTAGGTAATAGTACCTGTGTAGAGGAGCTGCTTGTGTGAAGAGCAATCGTTTGCTCTTGATCTGCATTGCTATGCAACAGTGTATTGTGGCCTGAATTTTTACAAATTTTACATTTAAAATGGAACCTGCAGCGCCCCCTATGTTCATTGAGACAAACTGTACAAAGTTTGTGATCGTCAACAAATTTAATTCGAACAACATCAGCAGCTGTTTTAAACTTTGGGCAATTAAACAATAAATGGTCCACTTTATCACAATATTTGCAAACTTTACCAGAACTAAGTCTGGCGGCAACATTGGTTACCTTATAAGGTCTTTTGGAGATGCTCTCATGAGCAGTTTTGTCTCCACTTTCTTCAAGCGCATTGGCGCGTTTCTCTAAAAAGTTAATAAACTCAACTAATGTGGGTAATGGTTCGGGATCCCTTTCTAACTGGAATGCCCGGTTGGTGTATTGATCCAACTTTTTTGTTAAAATGCAAATAAGCAACATGTCCCATTCTTCGATGGGCTGTTTTAAGTTTTTAAGAGCATAAACTTGTTGCTGCACTTCCGATATAAATGATCTTAAAGAGGCCGCAGTACCCCGTTGCATAGATGGCATTTCTAAAATTATGTTTATGTGATTGCTTATCAAGCGTGCCTTATTATCATATCTTTTCTTTAATAAATCAATGGCTTCCTTGTACGACTCATTTACAAGTGGTAAATTTACAATTACAGCTAGTGCTTCTTCGGATAAATACTTTCTTAAATAAAATAATTTTTGTACATCAGAAAGTAAGTTATTGTTATGAAAAACAGCGTTGAACAAGTCCATAAATGGGATATACTTGGTAAAATCCCTGCCAGAAAATACCGGAATCTCAATATTGGGCAATTTGGAAGATGCTACATTTGGACATTTAGATACTTCAGATTCTGTTAATTTTTTCAAGCTTGAATCAAGTTTTGATATGATGTGATAATACTTTTCTTCCATTTGCTCAATACTTTCAGGATCCCCGGGATCAAGAGACAAGATATCTAACTGCACAGTTTCATAGCTACGCATTGTACCAAGTAATTTATCTTTTCGCGCTTTTAACATTTCCACTGAAGAAGAGGTTAGGTTTATGGGATCGTTGACGAAGTTTTCTATTCTAGTCACAGTACCTTTGAGCTGTCCACGTTCTAAACGCAACTTTTTCAAGCTGGCTTCCATTGCTTACCAAGTTTGGTAAACAATCCGTACACTACAATCCTTTGGACGCAAACCGCACACAAAACGATAGGTATCGCTGTTTATTATGACCGCACTAAGCCGCACCACTTTATTTTCGTAACGCACTTGATTTATATATATTTTCGCACTCCGCAATGATATTCACTATTATATATAACCGCAATATGCAACGAAACTCGACGTAAATCGTTTTAATTACGTAGATTTAAACATATTTGCAAATGTAAACAAACGAAGCCGGCCGGTCACTACGATGGATGACAGTGACAGCTGTCAATGTCAACTCGGCCCGGAAGATGGCCGTCTCACGCGCAATGTCGCCAACCTGACGAACGCACCTCCGGTTATGGCCGCCACACAGCGAAATCTGCCCGTTCACCTTGCGAAAGTTTTCTCAAATCACCCTCGCTTCAAAAATTAATCGTCTGCATAAAAATACAGATTGAAGTAGGTTTTTCTTCGATAATCTTGTAGATTGTACTCCACTGATGCTCCGTAGCTCCTTTGCCGTTGATAATATGCAAAATTTCGCATAAATTTCGCAACACTTGGCGGCCCGCGCGAGCCCCGGCAACCGAAGTCACTCACACAAAACCGCGGAAAACTTACGAAAGCACCGAATTTACACTGTTTTCTTCTCGAAGGACCAAGCGACAGCATGTATAAATAAAATGCAGCGCAATTTGACTTTAACTCTTGGTTTATTGAAATAATATAAAAAGTACAACAGCTTCTTTGAAGATCAAAACGGAAGAGAGAGTGTTGCCATAATAAACTTAAAATTAATACCAACATCAATGTTGCCAGCTTATTACATATAGCATTTTAGTAGAAAATTACATTTTCATAATAATGTTCAGATTTAACTGAACAGATGGCGAAAATACTATGCGATTCGTCAAAAAGCGTGGTGCACGGATGCTGTCCATGAAAAGGTGAAGAGAAAGATGGCAGCTCCGCACAACCATCAACAATGACGCTTCGCAAGGTTGACTCCGTCAGTCAACCTGATGTTTTACAGCGGCGCCGCCGTCAAATATATAGCTAGCTAAGCTCTGATAAATCCTTTTTGTTGAGATTCCCTCCGGCGTATACCTACTTTGTTGTGAGTAGGCTACTCACAACAAAATGCAGAGGGCCACTGAAATGAAACTATACAAGAACACAGTGTCCAAAAGGCCAATATGCTTGGATTTCATGGAAAATAAAAAGGAAGTAAATAAAGGTGAAACCAAAACGACATAACGCATTTTCTTTTTATCTCGTTCCCGCCAATATTTCACACTTGGACACTTTTTTTTTAAAGAATGGTTTCGCACGACATCATTTGTTACTGACATTGACATATTTATGAAAAATGACACTAGATTATTTTTGACAATGACAATGACGTTTTCACGTTGACTTATTATTCAGTGCTGCCATACGTGTCAGTTTTGTATATTTTTGTAACTTAGATCAGGTTTCAGTGAAATTTACAAAAAACAGTTTTTACATTTTCGATTTTTCTCTAAAACTTGAGCCTGCCAAAGTAAATAGATTATTTGCAAAGTCATTAGGCATTTCATGTAGGGAGGAATTTCCTCCCTACATGAAATGCCTAATGAGCTATGAATGAATGATGCCTAGCTATGCCACCGTTCCTTGTAATGTGAATGCGCCGGTCCGTGATTTAAACGCGTTACTCTCGACTCAGAAATCAACCCTCTGTTGCAGCTGCCATCGTGCCTCGTAGTGGAAATTACATGCAATATTCTGGATTTACCCAGTAAAACTGCTTTTTAGTACCTTTTTTTAGTACCTACATTTCTCGACTGACACTAAAAATCATCAAAATTGTAACCGTAACTTTAATCATTGAGGAGTTTTCTGATGAGAATGTGGTTTCAGGTGGTGCATTAATTTTTACCTAGTTTTTTTAGAAACCGATTCTATTAATGGAAGCCCTAAAATAAGTAATTTACTTCATTGTGGGATGCTATTCTGTTCATAATTTCAAAGGTTCTAATCAGATCTTCACCAAGGTTTTATGGGACCATCTCGGGACTCTCACTTTCCAAATAAAAAAAGAATTATACTCGTAAATCGGACTTCTTATGCCGCCCGGAGTGCGGCGTGGACTCCGTATATTGTTTGTATGTAGATATACATGTAGATATTGCTGTGTAGCCCCGGCATAGAATAGGGTTACCCCATCTCATCCCGTGGGTGTCGTAAAGGCGACTAAGGGATCTGAGGGAGATTAGCTAACCTTAAGTACTCCCCGCGCGGTGGCGGATAAACTGCTTGATCCTTAAGAGGGTTGGTGTCAGGCAGGCGGCCGGCCGTAAAAACATTGACAAATCTAATTGCAGCAGGTATAGTCAATGATGGATGACTTACCGATTGCGCCGACCCCAAATTAAAAACAACTATTTGGGGTTTAGCGGACCCCGGGCTCCCGAGAGGGATGCAACCGGGAACATCGCTCAGATGAGAAGAAGATATAAATACAAACAATACCTATACCTACGGGTCAAATTTAAAAGCTCTTCTTATTTTTGAAGTCGGTTAAAACAGGCACTATAAAGAATTTCCATGTCCGAAGGACCCGGATATATGGAGAGACATAAGTTATACGGTGTTTTAGGGTTTATATATCTGGTTTTTTAAATTACCGGATATCCGATAATCATCTATTGATTCCACACAACATACTTCTTCAATACAACATTTAAACTAATTAAGTAAACGCAGAAAAAACACTTTATCCGGATACCCGGACTTAAAATCCGTATAAAAAATAGCCTATATGTTAACCAGGGTCTAAAGCTATCTGCATACCAAATTTGAATAAAATCGAATAAGCCGTTTCTGAGATTAGCTAAAGGGCGCCAAGGAGATATTTGCACACGGGCCCTACAAGAGCTAGAGACGCCCCTGGGAGGAAATATCAATTTGTATGAAAAACAACACTATTATCTTTTCTCCGTTTTAAAATCATAAAACAAGCTGGAACAATGTCATCTGTTTATAGAATAGAAAGGTAAACAATAATAATAATCTAAAATATACCTACTTAGGTTGTAGTTTTTAGATAGTGTAGGTAGGTATTTGAATTTTTGTGTTGGCTTATATTGTTTTTTTTTTGTGTTTTATATTATGTTACTAATTTGTGACTAAATTAACTGACTTAACTCTTGAATATTATACAGCATAAAATAAATGTGAAAAGGATTCGCTGGGTGTATTCGCCACGTTGCCCCGTAATAAGGTGTTTTCCTTTAATTGTCGCGCGGTCCAAAACGATAAAAGCTGGGATATTTCTATTAAGCTTAAGCTCAAAATACACGGTCGAATCTGACACGGCAACTTTACATAAGAGCGCACACCTATAGTACACATTTTAGAGAAACTCGTGCATAATGTGCTGTATGTAGTTAAAGTTGCAATGTCAGTGTCGCCCGTCTAGTTTAAGCGTTAAAGACATATACGACAGATTCTTTATATTTGTGCTGTAGGTGTGGGCCGCGCTTTTTAGGAAAAGTTGCGGTGTAAGTTGTCTATCGTGTATTTTGTGCTATTTACACAGACCAAATTGCGCTCCTAAAAATAACATTAAAAATGTAACTTTTGATCGAACACTTGTGGTAACACTGACTCTCCTAGCGAGCGAGCCAATAATTTCTGTGATTTCTGTGTTGTTGTTTTGTGTATTTTTTAAGATGAAAAGTTGTAAATAAACAATTACTATGGCTTCCTCTAAAGATTCTAAAACTGAAGTGTCTCCTGCCGCATCGACAGCATCATTGCGATCTCAAATACTGGATAGATCGCCTTCTGTTTCATCATCCAGAGAAGACAGATGGCCGGAACTGTTGTTATCTAGACCTTCAAAATACTATAGCAGCCCTAAATGTAAGTATTAAATGCCATTCACGGCGTAAATATCTTTTAATTTTATGAAACAAATATATCTAAAGGCAAGATGCCGATTTGCTTACTTCGCGCTCGTAATATGTAAATTCAGCACTATCTACCGGGTTCGCTACGTGTCAATAATTTTCGGTAATACCTACAGAATCTACGCTGAATAATATCACAGAAAACATGATTTAAATGACATAAATAATCAATTCAGCAATAATAATAAGTACCTACAAAATGATCGTAAATTTTAGTAGGTACTTACCTAATCAGATTACTTAATCAATAATAATCTTTAATTCATTACTAGCAGCACCCCCCCCCCCCTAGCCTGTGTGTTTATTCAGATCTCCAGCTATCTGTATACCAAGTTTTATCATAATCCGTTCAGTAGTTTTTGCCTAATCAAAACACAAACTTTGTAACACAAACATGTCAACTTTTGCTTTTCAAATATTATAAGTGGAATCATTGCTTAAAGGCTAAATTGTTGGCTAGTTGTGATTGTAGCCTTGAGACTACTCCATAATAACATCATATTGAGCCTACTAAATGTGTGATAAGTAGGTATCCAAAAGTGACAATAATAAAATGTGATAAGGATAGCAAGAAGAACTCCATTAAATATATTTTACTACAATGAGAAATGCACCTTCAAAAATTCACCCATGACAGGATTCAAACCCATGCCCCTTGCTTGCTGTACTGGCCTGGTAAGTGCCTTGAGTAATAAAAATATGAAATATTACAACTCAGTTATTTGAATAATGCTCCATTCTCCCTATAATATTACAACTACCATTTGATGTAGGTACCATGGCTAGTCTATACAATGCAACGCAAGATTGAATGCAATTTTATATGAGTTTTACTTGTGCTCAGGCTAATAACAGCGATACATGGATAAAGACAGAAGACATGCTGCAACTTGCTCCCTCTCTCTTAAGTAATTATTTATCAATCAACTAATCCCACTCCTACAATTATTAGGTAACTTTAAAGCCTATTTAATTCTTGTAAGAACAAAGACACAAAGAAGTTTCTTCATTATGTAATGGGGTGTCGGTCTCCGTGATCTTTTTTTTATAAACAATAGTTGTGCATTTAACCACTATCTTGCAGGATAGTAAGTGATGTATGATCTAAAATTTAGCATGCTGATCTAGAAGATAGTAAAACGGCAGTTGACGAAGATCCAACCTGTCTTCTTTAGTAGTTGCAATGGTTTACATATTAGAATATGGACAAATCCACTTGAAGCTACATGGCCAGTGGATAGCCTCCCACTATAAAACTCCTTTTACAACGGGTTAGCAAAACCATAGCCATATTTTAATTCTATTAGACCTGGGCTACAGGGCACAAAAAATGACCTGCAAATGTCAACTATTTTATATAAGTCCAATGGCGATACAAAATGTGCATAGCATATTGGTCTTAATTAAAATATTAGCTTCATCCCAAAGTTTTACAGGCGTGCATCCCAGTCCTGCTGGATTTTCCAAAAACCATTTCTTAGTGAATACCTCCACCACAGGGAACACACTCTCCAAATTCCATGTCTCTAGGACCAGCGGTTTGGGCTCTGTGTTAATATGTATTTTAGATATTCAGTCAACCAATCAATCAACTTTGAATTTGGATTAAAGTTACCGAGTTAGAATTTGGATGTACCTTCACCTGTATTATCTATCTAGTTGAAAACTTAGTTTAATAGGCACTTTGCAGTACATTGTTGCTTTGACCTAACGTAATATTTACAAGTTAGTTATTACCTCAAAGCGCAATGTACTACCATATAGCTCTAAGGACTGATAACCGTTGGGGAGTACAACTCCTTGAGTGGTGACCGCAATGCAATGCGAAACAAAGTGTTAAAAGACCACTAGGTGGTCGACGACATTCTAGCGGTCGCGGGGAGTCGTTGGATAGAGGTGGCTCGGTATCGCTATTTGTGGCGTCGTATGGGAGGAGGCCTATGTTGAGCAGTGGACGGATACGGGCTGAGATGATGATGATGATGAGCAATGTACTACAAAGTGCCTTTGAAACTGAGTTATCCACTAGAATCTAGTAGATCTAGTGACTAGATAGATAATAATCTCCTTCTTTTTGTATGTGGTTGTGTATTTCACCTGGTGTTAGAGTTTAGGTCGCCCTAAGACCTCTAACTTAACCTGACGACTGCTATCAAAGATAACAACTGGGACCAACTGCTTAACGTGCCTTGCGAAGCAGGGAGGAGCTCGAGAAAATTAATTTTGCCACATAAATTATCGGTCACCCATCTAAGTAATGACCGCGCAAAGCGTTACTTAACCCGCACGACCATTTAAGATTGACAGGTACAGCTAGGCCAATGAGCTCCTCCTCCAAGATAATAATGGTGTGATGCACTGTCCGTCCAGTCAGACGGTTAAGTGCACTGAAATCTTATATCTATACTAATACTAGCTGACCCGGCAAACGTTGTTTTGCCTTATAAATTATAGATAATTAAATTTTTCCTGAATTTTCTTTGCTATAAACCTCACGGAGCCCGAGACCTTTCTAACGAATGCAAAACCGTGGAAATCGGTTCGTGCGTTCTAGAGTTATAGCGTCAGGAAGGAAAACCCGACTTATTTTTATATAGTAGACTAGCTGACCCCGCAGACGTTGTCCTGCTCGTCATCGCTAAGTTTGATTTTGATTTTCCAGCTTTTTTTTTTAAATTTTTCCTGAATTTTTTTTGCTATAAACCTCACGGAGCCCGAGACCTTTCCAACGAATGCAAAACCGTGGAAATCGGTTCGTGCGTTCTGGAGTTATAGCGTCAGGAAGGAAAACCCGACTTATTTTTATATAGTAGATTATTATATTATCTATTATTACTATTATAAAGCGGAAGAGTTTGTTTTTTTGTTTGTTTGTTTGTTTGTTTGAACGCGCTAATCTCAGGAACCACTGGTCCGATTTGAAAAACTCTTTCGGTGTTGGATAGTCCATTTATTGAGGATGGCTATAGGCTATATTATATTTTCAAAAAAAATAGGGATCCTTACTAAAAGTTCAATAATGTAACACAAGGTGTGAAAAAAATGACTAAAAAATTCCTTACGCCGCGTGCGCTGCGAAAACTATTGGATATAGAACCAAACTATGTACTACAACTTTGAAGAACATGTAATTGTCTACCAATAACATCGCGACACCATATGTCTAACTATTGTAGTTATCTCACAATAAGTGTTTTTGTAATTTTTGTAAATAATTAAAATGCCGTCGCTTTAATAACCTTTTATTTTGTACCTTGGTATTAATCCTTATCAAAATAAATTACTTCATATTCAATACCTTTCTAGGACCTTTTGAATTATTTAATTCGGACTTTTCATTCAAAAGATATCGCGATATTAAAAATATAAGTATGTTGCAACCAAATAAGTATTAAGTATTGCGCGCGCATGTATGAGCGCGGTCGGCTCTTTGCAAAGCGGTTGTGCTCAGCGATACTTTTTAATACTTTTTTAGGGTTCCGTACCCAAAGGGTAAAAACGAAACCCTATTACTGAGACTTCGCTGTCTGTCTGTCTGTCCCTCTGTCCGTCTGTCACCAGGCTGTATCTCATGAATCGTTATAGCTAGACAGTTGACATTTTCATAGAAGATGTATTTCGGTAACCGCTATAACAACAAATACTAAAAATAAAATAAAATAAAAATTTAAGAGAGGCTCCCATACAACAAACGTCTTTTTTAGTTATTGTTGTCAATTTCCGTAAGTATCTAATTGGATTTTGTATTATATAATTTTTGTAAAGATGTTATAAGTACAGAATAATAAATAAACAAATCTAGCTGTGTAGCCCCGACATTAGCTGTGTAGCCCCGGCATAGAATAGGGTTACCCCATCTCATCCCGTGGGTGTCGTAAAGGCGACTAAGGGATCTGAGGGAGATTAGCTAACCTTAAGTACTCCCCGGTCCCAAGTACGCGGACGAAGTCGCGGGCACTTACCTACTTATAGCTTATAGTCCCAATATTATTATGTGTCAAATTCTTTACACAAAACGTAAGGAAAAGTTCCAGCTTATCCTACTTATTGTACTTATAAACTAATTTATCAACTTGCTACACTAAACTTATAATCTAACTTTGTACTTTCTCGAAAATCAGCCAGATGGCAGCACACCGACGGAAGTATTGATTTTTCACCCCTCCGCGAGTGTAGGTGTTTTAACCGGGAAATCAATATTTGGATTTTCTGAACTCACGGGAAAAACCTGCACGGTTTTAGTCACGTTTACGCGTATTTACTGTAATCCGGTGAAATAATAACGAAAGTGCATATCCAAAGTGACAAATAGAAGCCGGTTAATTCGCGAAAACGCGATTTTAACATTTAGTCCGTGAAGTCGAAATGAATATACGGGGGTGATCAAGATTACGAAAAGTGTGATTCTTGTTTGGCTTGCTAGTTATTTTGCTGCTTTATTATGCGTTCTCTCGCCGCAATTCACGGGGTAGATCCCTTGCCTGAGCTAGGCCTTCCATCCGCCATCCAACATCAAGGGGAAAACCCAGACATTGACATGGCCGGCGCACAGGACACCATTTACCTGTGCAATTTCCGCGTCTCCGTTGACGGAGAGTGGCTCTGTTTGAAGGAGTTACACGACATGGATAATATGCAAGACTCTTACATTCGGCCTTCTGATAACGCTGTGACTTCGCCAGACGATCCTATGCATTCCTTGATGGGTAACTGCGCGGCGTTATTCATAAACATTGTTGTGACTTCGACATTTTGAAATAGTATTCTAACTAATCGTTATTTTGTAGCTCGCGATCCTGTTGTGATAGAGCGAAGCAATCTCGTGAACATCTCGAAACTGATTGTTAAGGAGTTGATCGAACAATCGCTGCGTTTCGGACGAATGCTCGACAGTGATCATTTGCCATTACATCATTTCTTCATTGTCCTTGAGCATGTTATGCGTCACGGACTTAAACCTAAAAAGGTAAAGTACCTACCTACTGTTTTTCCTTAGTTTTTCAGCCAAAGAAATTGACTACTCTCCGTTATGTTGAGGATACTGTTTTTCCGGTTCAATTCCATGTAAATATCGGGTTAGAAGTTTAGTAGGTAGTCTTTATTTACCTACTCCCAAAACACAATGTAAGTAGGTATAGTAAAGCGGACCAGTTTCAATAAAAGTGACTTTTTGTGGAGCATTACAATTACTACAAGCAAATCCGGAGTCGAATCCCGGCCTACTGCGCACCAGTGCCATTTTCTGTAAGAAAAATGTATGTGCTCTATAAACACTGCTCTTAGGGTGAAGAAAAACATCTTGAGGAACCCCGCGTCTAATCACGTACGATGTTCCAATTATGAGGCTATGTACCTATCTACTGAAAACGCCCAGCAAAACCTTTTACGACAAGCAAACTTAACCACACTGTTATAAATTATTATTATGTTGAATGGGCCAATTTAACCTTTGACCTTTTCTCAGGGCCTGCTCGGACCTAAGAAAGAGCTTTGGGATATTTTACAAATGGTCGAAAAATATTCACCCGAAGCAGCCGATATCACTGCGAGCATCAGAGATCTTCCTACTGTCAAGTAAGAACTTTAAACCTCACTTTTAATTGTTTATGATTCGTTTTTTTTGTGTTTTGGCGGAAAGAGCTTCATATAAAATACGTTTTTTTTCTGTGAACATCAGACAGCGCCATCTACCCTATAGCATAAACACTTGCTCTCGGCGGGAATTGAGCTCACAACCTTCTGCATTGCCGTCGTGCTTTCGCCCGACGCGCCACAGAGGTCGTCATTAAATAAAATGTGTTATCATTATCACAGTTGTACTAAGTTTTGCGAAACCTCAATTCAAAGAGACAAAGACTATCTCTGTATTGTTGCATAAAAAACAGTCTTTGTTTTTGAATGAGGACAACACGCTTACATACTCTAAAGTAGGTAGGTGGTGCGGATGTCGTCGCAATTATGTAATTTCCTATTTGTCAAGAAGGTAACTGAAGCAGAAAATAATAGGTACCTAGTGATAGTGACTATAAGTTAAATCAACTCAATATGTTCGATAGCGGGACTAAAATGCTTACATTATGCGAACCGGATCAACCTATACTGAAAACTTTTTAAATTTACCTACACGATTTGTTAACACAGTTAAATATTACCGGGTTTTAATCGCGACGTTTCGAAGACTATTGTAAAATAGCTGAAACGTCGAGGTAAGAAAATAAATAATAAAACGCGATAAAATGTACCTACCCATATTGAAATCGGAATTAGGTTCGATTTTAATATTTCGCGCGTTATCCTACAGGTAAAATGTTATAGAAGTAAAAGTTATAATTACCTTTATTAGAATAAATTAGGTAATGTCTGAATTTCATATTTAAACGCAAACACGTAGATAAATCATTTTTCGAGAAGACGATCGCGTGCTTTGAACCAACCAAACCGACCTTCTTCTATAGACATTGCGTTAACATACTTATAGGTAATAGAATTGTACAGGCCATGACCGGCACAGAATTTGGCTACTCCACCTCTTCCCGTGGGTGTCGTAAAAGGCGACGAAGAGATCTGGGGGAGGCTATCGAACCCGAAGTCCTTCCCGTGCGGTGGCGGGTAAACTGCTAGATCCCGTGGTCAGGCCGGCGGCCGGCCGTAAAAATTACCAACCGGTATTACCATAATTTTCGGTCTAGTTTGAAATGAAACAATCAAAATAATAAAAAAAATAAAAATAATCAAAATAATATGTAAAAAAAACAGAAAACGTGTGGCACTCGGGAACTGCCGCGGTAAAGCTATTGCATAGCATTTTTTATAACTTTGGCAATTATAATTATTTATTTATTTTGTACCATGTTGCCTTGCCATGGTTACCATGGCAACATGAGTGGGAGGGGGGTGTTAAGTTTTATTTTCGTTACGGAATTTCTTGATTCGGCCGCCGCGCTCAAAGCCCGCGATAAAAGCTATGCAATAGCTTAAAGCCTTGTTAATTATGCACGCAATTATAACTCTAATGACTAAGTGAGTGTCATACGATTATTTTTCTATTGTACCTAGGACGGCAATGGGACGCGCTCGCGCCTGGCTAAGGCTCGCTCTCATGCAGAAACGTCTGGCGGATTACATGAGGATTTTGCTGGAGCATCGAGAGGACACGCTCGAGGAGTACTTTGAGCCTCACGCGCTGATGTTAAATGAGGAGGCGGTCATTATAACCGGATTGCTGGTCGGGTTGAACGTTGTCGACTGTAATATTTGTGTTAAGGTAAATTTACGATTTTATATATTTTTCTTTGTTATATTTATTTATTTAGTAGGTACACTAACACTACACTATAGCTAAAACAGAAAAACACATTTTTTGTAAAATGGACAAGTGTGCTTACCAATCATAGGTACAATGTACACAACGTTATTATAAAAGTAAGGTACATTAAAAGTTCCTATAACAGTTTTCTTTACTAATTATAATGTTCTGAACACTTTTTTGAAAAAATGCTTTCAAAAACTTACTGCTGCAACTTTGCTGTTCTACTTTTTATACCCAATGTTTTCATTTTAAAATACTTAGAAAAACCTGAAAAGTCATTTACTAACGCGTGTGAAAATTCAAAATCCAACTAATATTATAAATGTGAGAGTTTATGTGTCAGTAAGTAAACGAATATGTTTGTTACCCTTTACTAAAAAACTACAAAACCGATTGCTATGAAACTTAGTAAGCAGATAGCTGGATACCTGAATTAACACATAGGCTACTTTTTATTCCGATATTCCCACAGGATCGTGATTAACGTGGTTAAAACCACGCAACTATTACTAGTTGCGTGGTTTTACAACAATGTATTTAAACAGCAAGGTAGCAAATACCTGTCTACGGAATTTCACCCACTGTAAATACTAGTATTTTTTTAGGAAGAGGATTTGGACAGCCAACAAGGAGTAATAGACTTCTCGCTATACTTACGTGGCAGCAACTCTTCGAACGACTTAGCTGGCAATGGAAACAACGCTAACAACGAGCCTAAGCAACGCCACATCAACACTATGCTGGATCAGAAGAATTACATTGAAGAGCTGAATAGACATCTCAAGTGAGTATACCTTTCGAAAATTCACTACTGACACCTATTCGAAATGACTGACTAATGTTTTGACGCCTAACGACCGACTGATACACTAACTAATGGATAAACCTACCGACTCAAATACTGATAGACAGATCGACTGAAATACTTACATATAAACTGATTACATTCTGATCGATGACTAATGATTAAACCTGCCGATTAAGATTTAACTGACAGATTAGACTACCATATTGGCTAAGTGCAGACCGACTTTCACATTGACTAACTAATGAATAAACCTTAGATACTAACTAACGAAGAGACTGACTGACAACCCAGAACTGAAATTGTTGTATATTTTCCAGTGCAACGGTAGCAAACTTACAAGCCAAAGTTGAAACCCTGACCACAACAAACGCGTTGATGAAGGAAGATCTAGCCATTTCCAAAAACACTATGATAACGCTTGTTGAAGAGAATAATCAATTAAAACATGCCTTAGGTAAGTTCTATATAAATAATTATTTTATTTTATCTGCCCTTATCACTATTAGATTAGGTAGGTACTAAGTCGTCTTCTAATCTTCTCTTTAAGCCGTCCTCGCGCTTCCGTTTTCTAAGGTTGATATCCAAAGGGTAAAACCCTAAAAACTGGACCCTATTACTGAGACTCCACTGTATGTCTGTCCGTCACCAGGCTGTATCTCATGAACTGTAAAAACCGTTGCATAATAATTGCTAACGTTGCATAAGTTTGTTAAGGATTTTTTGTTTAGATATTGGAACGGAACCATTCATGCACGAGTCTCACTCGCTCAGTTTTTCCTTTCTATCCCTCTTTATTCTACTCTTCTTCTTCCCCAAATTATTTGGGGTCGACACACTGTCTGTCTGTCTGTTTGTCAGGCTGTTTTTAAACCTGTCGTTTAGAGGATTTCCCAGTTCTCATATTTAGATGTCATCATCATCCGAGCGTGGTTCCCGGTTGCATCTCTCTCGAGAGCCCGGGGTCCGCTTTCCTACTTTTACGTCTCCACTTCGCACGATCTTCGGCAATTTAGATATAGTAATGAATAAATCTTTCAAAATACTATTTAAGACACCTATATACATTGAAATTAAAGACATTTTCATATTTTCGGTTTAAATCGCGTGGTTTTTATTACTTTTAGCATTGTTACAACGCTCAACGTTTCGAGACCTTTCCAGGTCTCTTCTTCAGGATAGACTGACTTTAATTTCAATACAACATCGCGAAAACAGAAGAAGAATCTTCCTATATACATCACTAAAACAATTAATATTCTTGATTCTTATTTCTAAATCTCGAGTATACGTATATGAGTTTCTTTACCTGTTTGTCTGTATTTTATTATTTTACTTTTCCTATCAAATGTATTTATCTCCGAAATTTAGGTGACCCGCTTATGTGGTGTCTTTATTTTAAAAGGGATGACTAATATTAACATTATCTTGCTGTTATCTAGTCACACGTGGTGTGAATAAACAGCGTTATTTGCAACATAATACAGGGCCATTTATATTGTCATTAAAACCGGCTACTTACCTACTACGACTTATGAATGTTATGTTTGTTTTTCGAAAATCTTGAAGTCGTAAGAAAAGTAGGTTTTCTTACGACCACCACGACGTACATACATCCTATTAATATTATAAACGCAAATGTTTGCAAGTATGTATGTATGTGACTTCACGTAAAAACAACTGAACCAGTTGCGTTGAAACTTGGAAATATAGATATATACAAACTACACAAACGTAGTCATGGTAACGTAAAAACGTAGTGGCAAGGTCATGGGAGATATAGGTTTTATGGCATAAACATATTTGCTCATAAACATATGTCTTTATCCAGCGAGGAAACAGTCGGCTACGTTTTTATGGAGAAAGAGTATACGTAGACTTTCCTCTTAAATAAGTTCCGAAAATAACTTTTGTACTTCATACCTCCACTTAAAGTTAACTACTCGTATCTCTACTAATTCCTTTCTCACTAAAACTTGGTTTTCAAACAACTTCTGTACAAGGCTACAAGTGACCAATAAACTTTTTAATGTCTAGTTTAGTAACTTTAAACTCAGTAAATCCTACTATACATTGTGAAAAAATGTGTGTGGGTATGTATGTAACAGTAGGTTCGTTACACCTTGACACTAACTACTGCCTACTGAACTGATTGCGATGAAACTTGGTGGTCACGATTAGCACTTGTGATTTTTAACCCGATAATACGTCACCTCAGGTAGTTATTCTATTACTAAAATGTCTCAAAAATGTTTCGACATTATTAGATTTTTCTTAAAAACGGTTCAGCGATTGTTAGTTATTTTAGCAAAACTTTGCAAGATTTTTTTTGTTTTTAGAGGGTTTTTTCAGAAATTCGAACAAACCTGACGCGTTGTTTTTAAGACGGTTTAAAGATAGGTAGAAATCTTTATTTGTACAACATAAACACAACAAACACATAATATATACAAAAGTAAATAATAAAAAAAAAGCTTAAATGAAGTTGCTCAGTTTATATAGTCGTAGCGAAGTTAGTATCACTTTCGCCACGAGCTTAAAACTCTATCGGAACTTACGCGGGTGAAACCGCGGGCGCAGCTATGCCGGTACTTAGTTAAGTACTTCACAGCGATTGAACAAAGTCACGGTCGTTACTGTTTACTTGTCGAAATCGCGTCGCGTTTGTAATGCTGGGGCCACACTAACGGGAAATGCCATTAATTATCGCGATAATGGACGTTAACCATAGGTGTAGCCACAACTTAACTGGATAATTTGACAATGGCATTAACAATGCCGTTCGGCGTTAGGCGATAGCTCAAGTGGCGGTACATCAAAGAGATTAATGCGAGAATTGATGCGATGAAGTGGCCACACTTCGTATTGATTCGGTATTGATTCAATAAAGTCAAATAATATAAATTTACACTCATGAAATATAGAGCTTTGTCGACGTCCATCTTGCTTGATGAAGTAAATTCAACTCCGTTTTTATCGCCAATAATGAGCATTCATGTTGACCGTTGAAGTGTAGCCACCCACTATAATGCGGCAAAAATTATTCCAATAATTATCGCGATAATGGGCATAGACGTTAAACGCTAGTGTGGCCCCAGCATAAGCAAAAACTACTTGATAATAACACTAACACCTTGCAAATGATGACTCAAATCTATTGTGCCGGTCAGTCTGCATTAGAATGCCGTACGCATCGCACGCGTTTTAGAATTGTCACCTAACACACGTATAGATTTATTAAAACCGTTATGAAGTATAAATTAAATTTAATGGGAAACACGACGGCCAAATCTAATAGAACGACTTGGTTCAATCAATGTGAGTTATTTTTTCATGTGTTTATTTATAGCTGTGTTGATAGCGTTTATTTTTAAATGTTTATTTTTATTTCTTGTTGTTTAGGTCAGGATATAACTAAAGATACCAGGATGAAAGTGACGGAGCTTCAGTCGGACGAAGAGGTATGTCTTTTGTGTTTATTTAAGGAACTGAAGTGTTTTTGCATGTGTTTTTTTGTCAGTTTTTGTATGAGAAGATGTTTGTCACTGTTTGATCACTTTTCACACCTGATGGTCGAAGGTAAAGCAAAATAGTCTTAGAAAATAGTTTGATAGATTCTAGTTCCGCGACTCGAAGGTCCCTAAATTGTACTGTACTTTGATACTCTACGCCACTAACTGCAAACACTTTTTCCAACAATTCACCAATCATCCAAAAAAACCTATATGTCGAAATCGGTTCATCCCTTCGTGAGCTATGATGCCACAGACAGATACACAAATTCAAGGGTTAAAATAATAGTTGCTTAAATTTTCATAGTAAAACTGGTCCAATCGAGTAGTATTATTATGACTTCATGAAATGCATTTTGTGAAAGAAACACGCCGATTTTTTCTGTTATTATGAAACACAGAATTCGATCTCTATTAGCTGGGCAAAATCGTAATAATATTATTAAAGTCACAGTGTTTTAGTATGTAAGTACCTACTAAATATCATTATACCTGAAACAGGAAAGATATTATAGATAGTATTAAGCAAGTACTAAAATGCCTTTCATATTTACAAGGCCTTACAAGATAACCGCGGGAAGTAATTAGAAATTAGTTAGTTAGTTAGAAATTAGTTAGCCTTGTTCGCCTAGACATGTAGAACATCCCTTAATTGAATATTAAGGGATGTTCTACATGTCTAGGCAAACAGCCCCTTGTTAATACGAACTTTTTTCGGAAATATGAAGGTTATGTTTAATCGAATAATAACTTTTTTTTAAGTAGAAACGTTTTATTTTCAAACAGTACACACATATTTTAGAAAAAAGGCCAGTGTAAGTGTCGTCTTGTATTTAAAGATATATAGATCGCTAGATCGACTCGACGGCCGTCTGTTTTTTTTTTTTTTTACTACAAAAAACTTGCCTACCTACATAATATTTTCCTCAAACAACTCACGCTTCAAGACACTTGTAAACACAGTAATAATATTAAATTTCCTACTTAATGTCAATGGCTGTCCTTTTAACAAATGTACCTACCTAATTACTTTATGACTAATCGTAAATCAACATAACGATACCTCGGGGCTCAAAGGGCGTAAGCCCCAAAACTCGACTTTTCAGGAGAGCCAAAAAACAAAAAATATTTTTTTTATTTTGGACATAACTTTTTTAATTTTTGGCCTAAATAAACCATTCAAAGACCAAAAGTCTTAGTTTTATTAGATGTAGAACACGGTAGAATAATAATTTCAAAAACATTTAAGGCTAAAAAAATAGCTTGGCTATACGCCCCGGAAAATTGAATGTTAGAGGAGTTTACACCCCAAAAATCTATGGATGTGTGATGATTGATGATTGTAAGCGACAATTTGCCTACTAATTTGATCAATTTTTTAACAGTTTCTTTGTTTTTATCAGTTGATGTCTTCTTTTCTTTTTTATTTCCTTTTTAACGGCAATTTTATAAGGCATTAATTAACGTACCATACATTATTTGTCAACTCAGATAACTAATTAAACAAATAATTATTTATTTTTCCGAATTTCCTGTCTTACTATTTATTAACTTATTTTACATAAATATATAGTTATTGATTAACTATCTATTTGTATGAGATCTTAAATTACCTTAGATTAAGTACATAACTTAAAATATTGTATGCCTGCAGTGGGTAAGTGATTGTATCCAAAGTATTTTTATTTAAGACACCCATGTACATCACTTAAACAATCAATATTCTTGATTCTTGATTCATTGTTATTACAAAAGGAAAATAATATAGAAAAATCACGAATTTTTAAACTCAGATATTGGCGTATAAAATTGCAATAAATATGAAAGAAGAGAGAAAAGAAAACATCAACTAAGAAAAACAAAGAAACTGTAGAGAAATTGATAGAACTAGTAGGCAAATTGACGGTTACAACCATCAGTCACCACCCTTTGATTTTTGGGGTATGCTGTTACGTCAAAAATGTATTTTGTTTTGCTCTACTGTAAAATCGAACTCTAAGGCTCACGCCCTTTCATCCCGAGGTTTCGATGTCATTTTATCTTAGAGAACAGAAATGTCGGGCGTATCGGGCAAGTTGATTCTTTAAAAATGATCATGTTCGGGCGTAAGCACCATTACGTTACTAGGTATGTAACTTACGACCCAAAATCTCAAAAAATCTGTTTTAATTTCCTCCAAAAATGGGGTTGTAAACGCCATTTTTTGGCGAATTGGAAGATTTTAAATATACAGATCGATAGAGAATGAAAAAATAGTAGGACTGCATTAAATAGTCATTTTCGCCAAAATGGCGGTTACGCCATTTGGCGAAAATTGAGCCCCAAGGTATCGATAATATAAGTAGTAAAGTGAATGACCATTTTGTAAATAAAATATAAATCACCAAATTTAATTATTACCTCATTATCATTATACCTACTTTCCTGGTAATATTATAATGCTAAAAATTGACATGTATGTAGACAATTTTTCTTCTGTTGTATACATCCAAAACTACTGAACCGATTAAATTTGGTTTTCACTATTGGTTAGCCCTCTACGGAGGCCCGTGGTTATACTTTACGAATTCAACAAGTAAAATACCACCCGAGTAATCAGCGAAAGACTGCGGCCGCTCGCTCGCGTACTGACACAGACACCTCCCTGTAAAAACACCAGAATTTTTCAAAACTAACGCGGATAAAACTGCGGGACGCAGCTAATACTTAATTTATTGTATAAAATAAAAGAAACAAACACACAAAAGACAAATAAATCTTTCCTCTATAAAATATTAGTGTAGATAGCTAAGCTAAAGTTAGGTAACCATGGATTTCTGAACCCGAATCTGAATATGAGTATGTCATGAAATGACATGCTCATATTCAGTTGCATGGAAGAAATCGCCCTTAGGCGATCAGGCCACCCATTTTGACACTAGATTTAAGTTTTTCTTTGTAATATTTATATATTTTTTATATCGATACAATATAGCGTTTATCTATATGTATGTACCTATCTTTAACTAAACACTTTTGACTCACTATTTATATCATTGAATTCCAGGAAAAAAGGAGTGTCAAAAGTACAGCGTCTGACAAGTCGAAGAGTTCCAAGACTGACAAGGATGGCGAGACAGGGAAACTATTAGATGAAGAGAGAAAGAGAAATAACGAATTACAAAGAGAATTAGATTTGCAGGTACCTACGTTGTGTTAGCTACCTGTTTATACAGCGTGGTGTATTTTAAATATTTAAATGTTGGTGTGTGCATAATTTTTGTCAGCGTTTGACCATTATCTCTTCACTTTACGATGTGGTCTAAGACGTACCACGTTTACCTAGAAGCTTAGAAAGGTGTATGGAACATATTCAAGCCCAGGCCCCTGAGTATGGCACTATGTTGCTAACAAATTTTGATTGAAACTTTTGAAAATGTTGATTAAACATCATTTTTCACGTCATTCAGTCTCTAACAAATTGTCATTACAATGAAAACTAGCGACTGTACTTGTGTATCGGTAAACGCAAAAATGAACAATTTCAATAGTTTCAATCTAGATTTGTTAGCAACAGAGTTACGTAATCAGCTAGCAGGCCACTTAAGGCCCTTAACCCCTAATTTTCGGTTGTAGCATTTACTTAGATTATGCTTAAAATATACATTGAAATGTTACAGATATCGCTCAAAGCGGAAATGGAAGTGGCAATGAAATTGCTCGAAAAAGATATACACGACAAACAGGACACAATTTTATCTTTGAGACGGCAGCTTGACGACATTAAGTTGATTAATTTGGAAATGTACAAAAAATTACAGGTGAGTCGGTAATCAACTTGAATTTTCTACTTAACTTTTAAATTAATTCATCTTTTTCTTTAACCCTTGAGTCATCATACGGTTTATTGTCATAATCCACACTAAGTTGTCCCCACCAGTGGGGATTATGACAATTTTCTATAACAAATTAGCGTTTTTCTCACTATCATTCTTAATCCTGGTTGGTACTCGTATAAAATTCGATCTTTTGGTTTTGTGCCCCAAGCGCTTCGATCATATATAAACTATAGATGCACGGTCGCCGCTCTAGAAATGGAGCCGTCAAAACAAGGCATACTTCATACGATATGCCTTGTTTCGCTGTCAGTCGTGCATAAGTGTTTTACAACCTTATTGCCCAGTGATTAAGGTTTACATTAAACTGTACTATGTCCGTATAAGTAAGCGTTGAAGTAGTGCCGATTTTTGATTTCGATTTTGTATGGGACCGTGTATCTATATTTATAAATGATCGAAGCCCAAGCGTCAAAAAATATTATTGAATAATTTCTTTCAAAGTTTTCATACAAAATTATATACGTACTTTTTACTTTTTATGTTATGGTTTTGGTGCTAAGGGCACATTTCTGTATCAATTCTGGAATCTTAACTTTACTAACCAACCTTACTAATCAGCCATACTATATCTACTCTATAGTAACGGGGCCTTAAGAAAAAACATTTATTGGTATAAATGTTTTTTCTTAATTTTATATATTTTTTAAACTTTATGGTAAAGGTAATTTAAAACGGACCCTTAAACCTGCAATTTATCCTAAAATCTGATTCGTTCAAAATGGAAGTTCACATAATTGTTATAACTTTTTGCTGAGTATTGTGAAGGAGAGACGAACCGACTGACAAAGGCGATGCCCCGTGAAGGCCGTTTATTGAACGTGGGCGCTCGTACTCTCGTACCCACAGACCGACCGACCTACCGACCATTGTCTAACGCCCATGCTTTTCGTATAATAAATTAATCGCTTTGTACATCTACCTACCGATTAAATTTACGTTTTAAATGGTTTTAGTTATTCACTCACCGTGATTTATTTACGTCTCCTTTTTGTACCGCCCTTTACATCTATGTCTTATCTGAGTGTCTTTAATTATTACTAATAATTTATCATTTCGTGTATTATATTGAATTTATTGTTCTCGTTTTCTTGGTGCTTTTAAAGGAATAGTTTTTTTCGAGTGCGATTTTATTTCATGTTTCGGCAGTGGAGTATAATTTAGTTTTGTGCCAAAATGTAATATGAAATATGACCATTTTAAGAGTTCCGTACTTCAAAAGGAAGAATTATAAAATCACTTTTTTGTTAATTGTTCACGTGAGGCAGGTACTATATTTTTAACATTTGGACGAAGGTGCTGCACGAAACAGTTAAAGAGCAATGGATAGTCTTTGCCCATAGATTTCATTCTTTTGTCTGGAGTATCTATCAGATATGAGAGTTTTTGAAGAAACTCATTTTTTGTCCGCGAAAAACCTGTCGCAGAGTGCATTCTAAAAGAACTATTCCCATATATATTGTATATATTACTAACCCGTTAATGTATTCACAATGCCGCGTTGTCTAACGGAAGGAATGCGAGATGGAACTCACGCAGAAGGGCGAAATGGTGTCGAGGCTTCAGGGGAAAGCCGAACAAATTGGCAAAATACTACAGAATCTCGAGAAATTTAACCACTTCCTAGGATCTGACCACGATTTAGTAAAAGTTCTGAGGTCGCCAACAACCAACGAGGCTAATATAGGAGATAAATTAGACAGAGTCAGGGCAAATCTCGCGCAAAAAGCTGCAAAGTCTAAGGACGAAGGACCGCCTACTAAAAAACTTAACCTCCAGGAAATACCACCGTTCCGTAGAACTAGCGCGAACGACAAATAACTATAAATGATATTAATCAAAATTACAATGTTCTGCCCTTTAAAATATCTTAGAATTGATAGTTTAAAGTTGAAATTGTTCCCGACGGTTTGGATATCGGTATTTCCTCGTTATGATACTTACCTAAATGAATACTTAATATATTTTATTTATTGTATTATAATTACTAACTTACAATTTATAGAACGTAGATCCGTATATTCATAGATACTTGTGCTAATATCGAGGATAAATGTTCTCACTCAAAATCACTACCATTATATTATTAAACTTTCAGTACCAAAGAGTTCCATTGTTTATTAAGGCGCAGACAGCGTGGCGGGAAATTAAAAAAAGAAACGATAGTCAATTATTGTCAATGGTCAAGTTAAGGACAAAATTGTCCGTTCACAATATTAAAAAAAAACTAGCTAAAAAAACTATATTAAAGTTAAATCTGTCTTTAGATATGTTATTGACTCGATTTCAATTATTTTAAAATACCCACTATTCTGCTTCTTTTTCTTGGGTGTCTTTATAGATAAATATATTTTTCAAGGTTTTTTATATTTCCCGTCACTGAGGACTAACATAGCTATAACTAACCACTTCTGCTTGAGGGTATACCGTACCGGATTCCCGACAAATTCGAACAAAAAATTGGTAAAAAAAACATTTTCCAACTGTCAAAACATTAGTTTGGCTTTTAATTTTCCTCAGTTTAAAGAAGAGTGTGAAGAGTGGATGTTAATTTATAAACTCTACTCGCTTATAAAATTGGGATAGTTTTAAAGCCTACTGAAGACTTTAGTAGTTGGGTGTAATGGTACTGATAATGATATTCCAGAGACAAACTAGTGATTTTAATCTTATATTAATTCAAGTATGCCTGGCGCACAAAAAAAATGTTTTCGAATTTGACAGGCACCCGGTACAAAATCGCCTTAATAACAAAATATCTTCAGTCTGCAAATTGTAATGTCTAAAATGTATTGGCCTTGTTTTAGGAATGTGAAAGTTCCTTGAAACATAAAACTGAGCTAATAGCCAAATTGGAAGCAAAGACTGAGTCGATGGGCAGCACCATACATCAACTCGATGAGAAGTAGGTTTCATTTTGTTATTATGAAGTCAGTTAAGGGCTTGTGGCCTTCAATTATACAATCAGTGCCTGTTTGTACGCTCCGGATTATATATTAGACTGTACAACGTGTAACTGGGGAGGGGTCTCACAGATCGCCAAGTAATTTATTTTACTGCTTTTTGCAGAAAAATATAGTTTATTCCTTTTCAATTTTTCTTTTAGTTTTCAAAAGTTTTTTACGAGTTCACAGTACATTCCTGTGTCTATATCCGGTACCTATACATACAGACTTGATTTTTGTTGTTTATAAGGGGTTGCTATTTCCATGTAAATGAAATTCCTCGGTTTTCTATCTGAATAGTGCCGTTTAGCTAAAGCAATCAATAATTATTTATTTCCATAATATTTAGGTTTTTATACCTAGTTACTTCAATCAAATTATTTAGTTGTTAGAAAAAAAAGGAACAATTGCTCTAGCTAGAGTCTAGAGGCATTATTTAAAAAGAAAATAGAGAAATACATCTGTATAGAAACAGCGCTGAATATAAATCCCCATGACCGTTACACGTTGTATATACGTTATACGCTTGTCATATCAATCGACTCACATATTTTATATAAAGTAGGTGTGTGAAGCACTGCTTGCGTTTTATGTAACAGCGACTAAATTCGCTCGATATTGGCAAACCTTCACAGTTTACTTAAATATATTGTAAAACTAAAACTATTTTCATAATAAATATGATGAGGGTTCCGTTATTTCCTCGTTATTAGGTACGGAACCCTAATAATAGCGAAATTATAATATAGAATGGAGTAGGTACGCCAAAGTTGCTTTTGCTTCGTTGCTATCAACGTCAATAAAGTTATTGGATTCGGTGTTTGTTAAGTTTTTATTTACTATTTGCTAATGAGGTTTAAAAACTATAGAATTAATTAACCGATTTCAATTTGTCAATTTCGATGAAGAAGAAGAACAAAATACCAATCACTAAAATATTTGATGAGAAAAAAAACTGATTTTGTTACATAAAAAAACAAAAAGTATTGTAACACATAGAATTTCCTAAGTTAAAAATCTTTATTATTAGTCATTTTGAAATCGGTTTGTAATATGGATCTGTTAACCAAAAAATTAAAAACTATTATAAGTTACATACATTAAATGTTATTTTATATTGTTCTTTTCAAAAGTTTTTTCGTTTACAATATGATAAAAATTACTTACATGTTTGTACGTTATCTAGTGATATTAAACAATAAAGACTGTATTGGACATGTATTATTTCAATCAATATGATCTCCAATTTGCTATTTTTAACAATTATTTTATTGTATTATTGTGCTAATCATAGTAGCATAAAATGTATTATATCGTATTTATATTTAAGGGGGTGGGAAAGTGGTTAAGTGGTGTTCAAACTCTTTCTTTTCTGTTAATAACTGCCATGACTGAGTTTTGTTAACAAGGTATCTATTTTTAACCCACAACTAGGGATGCCAACCGTAGTGTAAAATATAGTATTATACTTTATTTCGGCTTAAAAAAAAGTAGGTATATTATAATATACCTACTTTTTTTTAAACACATAAAGTAGTTACGCAGAACTACTATATTATTGGCGTAAGTACAGATTTTTCGACATAATCTGAGAATATTAGCAAAAGCATCATCATCATCATATTAACAAAAGCAATTTTATTTTAAAAATAATAAAAAGTTATTTCAAATACTTATACAAAAATGAAAAGACACATAATTTCTTTGAATGACTTTATTCTGAAAGAACACCGTTTAATTTTTGCATTTAAGTTCAATGCCAAAATACTATATTTTTTGGGGTGTAGGTACTTTATTTTTCAGCAAAAAATACTATAAAATATTAGGAAAAAGTGTTGGCAACCCTACCCACAACCTAGTATCGTACCTCCTTAACTATAGTTTTGTAATGAGAGGCGGTAGCTATGTAAAGCCTTATTTACAATAAAGAATATGCAGTCGCTGTAACGTATTTTATTAATTGAATAACCATTTTGTTTTGAATATTTTATGTTTATTGTATAGGTTTGCCATTATCGATTCATTGTGTTTGCATGCTCATTGTTGTGAGAGTGATCCTTTACCTTGCATCCTACAAAAAAAAATAGCTGTATACTTGCTTGTACGAACTACTAATAATTGTCCAACCCACGAATAACACTAACAAGGCGACAAAACTGTGACTAAAAAAGAAATGATATCACATATTAGGAACATAGAGGAGTTACATTTTAAGATTAAGAAACCACTCGAGACCAAGGTTGTTGCGGATATCAGCATCGGCAACAATCCATGCTGATTTTTAATGCAGACAATAAAAATTGGTTTATGATTGGTAGAGTTATTCCCAATCATAAACCGTCGACCTCATTGTTGCTTCCCATCAGGTGAGATGAAATCAAACGCTAGCCTATCTCATGTCAAATCAAACAGTTTACAAAAACCTTGTCCCTTGTTTCTCATTCGATTGTATTGTCAACATACATTATAAAATATCTCATATTTGCTAATATTTTTATACTAGGATAAATCTTAATTAAAACCTGTATCAGCAACAACCCTGGTCCCGATGCGATGGGCACATGTGGATCAAGCGGTTGGACGCATTTCAACGGATCCCGCCTACCGCGCAAGTTCAAGCCAAGACGCGCCGGTCGGCGGCGGGCGGTGCGATTTTTTTAAACACGTGTTTAGAAATCCGCACCGCTCAAAAGAATTACTGGGGCGATGCAAACCACGGCGTTGATATGCATAGTTTACAAATCGATGCCACGGCTTCAAGATAAGACTAATTTTTTTAAAACTCGCGCTCTAATCATTCCTTTGCGCGGTGCCGATTTCTTGACACTTGAAGTCGTCGGCTTGGACTTGCGCGGTAGGTCTGCTGTAAGTGTTGCAGTTGCAGGTTCAAATCCTGTCAGGTGCATTTTTAAAACTATTGTTGAGTTTGTTTTGTGTTCATTTTACTTTTACCCCGCCCTTCCTACATAAAGTTAAACTATCAGGTTACAGGAGTATAAGTTAGCTAGGAAAGATTTAGAAGAGAGCGCTCGTTCGTTAGGACAGAAGGCGGCCCTCGCTGAAACCAGGGCGGTGGCGGCAGAAGGCGATCTCAGAATAGAACGCGAATGGAGGATATCTTTACAGGTTCGTATGCACACCCTCGTATCTGTAATGGGAATGCGGATGGTACCAGCCTATCCTGCTTTGTTACTTCATCTATTGTTGTACGTTAGGCAGGTGTCCGAAGGAGTGTACGGCGAGTAGAACTAGAATCTAGTTAAATGTCGCTGGGCTATAGGAAAAAAATACTAAACAATATTTTAAATATAGAAATATAGTAGAGTGGAGAGCCGGCTGAGTAAAGAGTCTCTTTAAAAAAAAAAAATTTACACGATTATCTGCGGAATATCTCTTGGTGCGTTTCTTGAGAGTGGAAGTAGCTCAATCGCTGGCTGTCGGACACGTGCCTTATAGTTGGGTGTTTGGCCACAGTCTCACCAAGTATAAAATGACGACGTTGTCCAAGATCTATGGTCTGTCCAATATAGCTTGATTCCTGTGACAGGTCTCCATAGGGGTGGGGTAGTGTTTAATCGTTATTGGATCTATTCGATTATCGATAATTATTCTCTTAGATTTTGAATCGATGGTTACATGTTTATTCCGGAATTTTGTAATAGCTTTACTTTACTTTATTAGGCTTTACCACGGCGGCGATTTCGACTAGTATCTATGTATTTATGTTCAGTCAACCGGACAGTGTAGAATACGTGCGAATTGAAATCGGCGTTGGGTTGAAATTGAAATAAACCACATAATAAATATTTATTATAAAGGAATTGATTTATATTTGTATTATTGTTACCTCATAAAAAGGATCCAAACCATAACAAGGCTTCGGCCATGTTGTGTTTTGCTTAGGCACGTAGTAGTAAAGTTTACCATTACTACTTTACTTTAGTCTACAAAGTAGCAAACTTGTTTAGTATTACTTTAGTTTACCAAAGTAGTGGGTAATTGTCAGTGGTCAGATCAGGAGTGGTATTTTTGAACTGTTAGAAAACTCTTTCGTATGCGAAAGGCCGCGCGGTCTCGTTCACACACATGCACAACAAGCAAGAGCAAGCTTGCGAAATTCGAACTCTCGCATACAAATTTAATTTAAGTGGTTAAAAAATACGGCTCCAGATCACTGATCATATTTTCGATTGGCAAAATCACCTCAAGTAAAATACATTTTTTTTATTTTAATACAAACAAGGATTTTAGTGCAAGATTTTTATATGTGTAGTTAATCTTCTCATTTGAGCGATGTTCCCGGTAGCATACCTCTTCGTTTTAGCGGGGTTTTAGCAACCCCCGAGAACCCTAAATTATTTGGGGTCGGCCCTGTAGGTAAGTTATTATTGACCATACCTACTGCAAATTGATTTGGCAATATTTTTACAGCTTGACTCCAACCGGCAACCCTCCTAGGGATCAAAAAGATCATCCGCCACCGCGCGGGGAAAACTCGATTTTAGCTCGTCTCCCCTAGATCCCTTAATAGCACCACTATAATTACGCGAATCATTTCGCAAATGATAAAACAAGGGAGATAGTCTCATAATGATATTTTTTTTTTCAAATTACGAGCTCATTTTAATAAACTAAACTTCACATAGAAAAGCGGTGT
Source organism: Idaea biselata (assembly GCA_958496205.1). NCBI lineage: Eukaryota > Metazoa > Arthropoda > Insecta > Lepidoptera > Geometridae > Idaea > Idaea biselata. The sequence goes on along the minus strand of OY292400.1, from coordinate 6,927,004 downwards.
AATATTATATTATTTATGATACGTATCAATGTAATAAATTGATAAAATAATTAATATTAATAGATTACGAACTTTGGAATACCGATATTTTTCATATTCATACCGATTTTCTATAGTCTGTGGTTTTTCTCTTCCCTCGAGTGGGCGGGTCCCGCCGATGAAATATGACAATACGCTTGGTACAGTTAACCAAAAATAAAAACAATACTTCATGAGGATAATGTGTCACAGGAATCAAGCTATAATGGACAGACCATAGCAACTAGAAGTTTGCGCGAACGCAAACTTTTAACCTTCTAACTTTTATCACGTTCGAATAACGTCCGCTAGAGGCGCTTTACAACTTTAAATTTTAGCTTTTAGGTAAACGTGATAGTCACGTTTGGTATAGGTACGAAAATCCTATACATGTAACTTACACGAGTGAAACCGCGGGCCACAGCTAGTGAATTATATTGGTAAGTTCAAACCCCAAGAACGAGAGAAACCGAATTATACCTAGTAATGTGGGTATCTTGGTTATCTTTCTAAAAAGCCTAGATGAACTCAGTACCTATACCAAGTGTTGTATCGAAGGCAGTTCAGTAGTTTGCCGCCTGGCGATGGTTAGGTAACAATAAATTGTTTGTGTTTGTGTGTGTGTTCAATATGTGTTTGTTATAATATCAGAATTGTAGGATATAGAGTTGATTAGGATTATAGAAGTTCCTTATGGCCTGCAAGTAATCCTCTAGCAATACTTAATTTATGAAATAGGAACCTAAGTATATGTATCAGAGTTGCAAATAACAGCATGTGTAGATTATCTGCATTCTTAAGGTTCCGTGCCTAAAGGGTAAAAACGGGACCTTTTTACTAAGGCTCCACTGTTCGTCTGTCTGTCACCGCTGAGAGTAGAAAGCTGAAATTTGGAGAGTATGTTCTTTTGAGGATGGAGGCATCCGATAAGAAATGGTTTTTGGGAATTCCCACGGGATCGGGTCATTCGCGGGTGAAACTGCGGGACATGGCTAGTTCATTAATACCTACGATCATCAGAAACATGATAATCACCAGTGATTACTTCAATTCAGCATTTATAGGCACTACTACTCATAGTTAACAACTAGTTTGATAAAATGGGTGCTGATATTGATACTATCCTAATAATATTAAAAACGTGGACCGCTGAACCGATTGCGATGAATTAGCTGTAGACCTAGAATAACACTTAGGCTACTTTTTATCTCAAAATTCTTACGGGATCAGGACTTATTCGAGGGACACCGCGAGGACCTGCTATTTTTGAACCGACTTCAAAAAAGAAGGAGGTTCTCAATTAGACCCGTAGGTATATTGTTTATTTGTGAGTGGTAGACCTAGCAGAGGATTATGAATTGAAAAGCGAAAAGTAAGACGTGATCCTACAAACAAGTTTGCTTATCCTAAGTGACAATGAAAGATACCTTAGATTACCGTAGGTATATGGTATGTGTAAGTAGATAGGCAGGTTGGTTAACTATAGGCTACTTACACGGGTGAATCCGTGGGGCTGTTATTAACTAATATTATTATACAAGATGTAGCCAGTAGGTACTACAGTATATAGGTGGATATATTCACGCCGTACTTAATATGTGAATCGATTTCGATAATTCTTTTTTATTTATTTGTTAAGTACTTGGTAAATTTTCCAGGAGTCAATGGTTCGCGATCGGGACAAGATATCCATGTTGACTCAAGAAGTCGAATCATTGAAAACAATAGGCCACAAATACCTAGCTCTACAAGAAGAGCAACATTTACTGAAGAACCAATACAGCGAAGCTCAGAAGACACTCGAAGAGGTCGGTGCGACGCTTAGCGAGAACAAACTCCAGTTGGCCGAGTTATTGGAGAGAGAGAAGAAAACGGCGACGGAAGATGTGCCTAACTGGACGAGTGATAAGGATGCGGTGGCTTGTACGGCTTGCGCTAAGGAGTTTACTATTGCTAGGCGGAAGGTATAAAAAAATAAATAAATTTCCAAATTAATGTGTACTTAAGTATAAAAATTACTTTAAGTCTAAATTTTGATATGAACTAGGAAAATCTTATATCTCAGGCGAGAATAGCAAAAAATAGAAACTAACATTATCACTTATAAATAAGACAGGTATGTGTGACAGGTGACAGTGTATTAAAAATAAATAAATTATTAGAACATCACATAGCGCCATCTAGCCCCTAACTAAGCAACGGATATACTACATATTATACTTTTTTTTGTAAAAACATACATTTGATACATAGAAAACATCCAGACCAGAAACAAATATTTATTTTTAAGCATAAATACTTGCGCACGGCGGGAATCGAACCCGCAACCTTCTGCATTGGGCGACGAGCCACAGAGGCCGTCTAAATAAATACATTCTGCGAACATCGCACAGCGCCATCAAGCCCGATGGTAAACTTGTGTTACGGTGACTAGACAACGGATATAATACCCGTAGCTATGCAATATTTAAGCTATTGCATAGCTTTTATCGCAGGCTTTGAGCGCGACTACCGAATTAAGTAATTCCGTAACGAAAATAAAACCTCCATACCATGTAGCCTAAGAAAAAAAATGTTATGCAATAGCTTTACCGCAGCAGTCCCCGAGTGCCACACGTTTTTTGTGAGATCGAGTTCCCTTTACAAATATTTTACTTTTCACAACTGACTCTTATTTGATATATCAATCTCTAGGTATAGGAATATTAATAAATCTTTATATTTTCCAGCACCACTGCCGGCGGTGTGGCCATATATTCTGCGCGGGGTGTAGCGAGAAGAGCGTCGCTCTCCCTGGCAACACCAAGCCGGTGCGAGTGTGCGACGCATGTTACGCCGAAGTCAGACTTACATAGTAAATGACGACTTTAATACTTATAGTTCTAGGAGTTTGATGTTCATACTGAACTAGGTAGCCTTTTTCTGCGATTTTGTCGTTTGATATATCAGGATAGAAGGAAATAGGTTGGAATTTAAAGATTTTGTCGTTTGATATATCAGGATAGAAGGAAATAGGTTGGAATTTAAAGAATTCTTCTTTTTTTTTTCTTTAACAAAATTGTTTTATCTGCTAGTCAATATTAGGGTTGCTTATTGTTGCTATTCGATGAATCTTGCTATAACCGTACAGGACCCTACATATTTGCAGACCCACCCAAAGGTCGATAGTCGCTTGTACAAATGTGTTTTGTATGAAATGTCAGTATAAAAAGGTCGTAAGCCTTGCATACATTTGGGAAAACTGAGTTTGCAAATGTAGAGCCTAACTGTGTGTGCGTCAGGTTGGCCGGCACGCACAATAGATTTACCCCAAACAACGCTCATTATTTAGTACCTATTTGGTACCTTATTAGTATATTTGGTACCTCTCTGGAGTCAAAAATATTTAAGACTCGCTGCGCCATGCGATTTTACCCGGCCGCGTAAGCCCGCCCAAACTTTTGTATCAAATATTTTCGAAACCATGTACCAAATATATGAACAAAGGTACTAAATCATGACCGGAGTTTGATGTTAATATATTGCGTGGTCCATCCAGCCTGCCGCACAGCCTGACTGTAACATAGCAAGACAGTTTCATTGTTATCAGATTTGTAACTTTGCATAGATTAGTGATAAACTAGTGCATGCACTTTAGTTGACTGACTGTAAATTAAAATCTTATAATAGAATAACAGAGAAATGTAACCATAGAAGCGCCTTGTTCTTACAAAACGTTGACAAAAATTTATTAGCGATGGCGGGACCAACTCTCCGATATTAAATCTTTATATTGTCAGATTTAGTACCAAATTAGCACTATTTGGTACCTCGGTTAAAAAATTAGTATCTCAATAGTTTATAAGATATTCACGAAAAATCCTGGTCTCGCCATCTTGTCGTTAATAAAAATTTGACGTTAGTTCGACAACGTCTTTTTCACTCTCACTTAAAGGGGTAGTCCTCGAGTTTTCGTTAGTACTAGTTTTGTTATTTGTGGTTACAGTTAGTTACAGACTTAACTTTAAACACAGTTCCATGCCATAGCCGGAGACTGGGGACACATTGCAGTCCACGGCATAGCGTCTCGATGTATCCTTTGACCGAAACCCAATAACAAATTTCCGAAATAACCTAAACCAATCCCAATGGAAAATCAAAAAACTCGAGAAAAGCACTTTTAAAATGACATCAATTGATCTCGCTCTTGCTTCAAACTCAAGGCAATTTATGGTAAATTAACTTGAGTTTTTATAGCCATAAAAAATAAAAGAAGGCGCATCTAAAACTACATATTTTATATGACACATCCACTGACGTACCATATAGTTAATTTAGTTAGTAAAATACAGGCAAAACTTAGCTAAATCAAATAAAGAACAAAATACGGAATTTTATATTATTATTATGACCAATGAATTTGTATTCAAATCGTATGCAAAATTAAATTAAATAAATAATGTAAATTGATTTTATATATTTTGAATTTTATAATAATGTGACGATGTATGTACTGCAATCTATATTTCTGTGTGGTGCCTCGTAAAATTATGTTTATAAATAAAGAAATGTTTTGTATATTAATTGAAATGAAATGATTGTTTATAACAACGTTATCGTTCTGTAAATATGTTATTAGATTGATATTAATAATTAAGACGTAATGAAACAATTATATATGGGATTTCAAGTATTTATGGATTTTTATTTTAGTTATAAATCTAAAATACTGAAACTAGAAATAAATAAAGAAATATTTTAAGTATTGACACTTATAAAATTTAATTACACACACACGCGACTTATATTTATACTAAACTAGCTGCGGCCACGGTTTCACCCGCGTAAGTCCCAATCCCAAATATCGAGATCAAGAGTGGTACTAAACGGGGGGAACCATTTAAACGGGCTTTCTGGGGGGATATCCTAAACTATAAGAGATAGCGAAAAATGCTGAAAGAAGTTGCGTCCCCGATTTTGATAAAAACTAAATAGGCATTAATAGATTTTTGAAAAATTAATTACCCTAGCCAGGAATCGGACCTTGTTTTTTTTGCAAAAAAATAAACACCCTATATTATTGTACCGATCGATAGTGTCGCTGATAAAGATCAAATCCTGGAAACAAACACAATGTGGTAAATCAAGAAAAATGACAATTTTTAATAAAAATATTAAATAGTCAAGTATTCTGTACAAGTATTCTGTCTGGGTTACCCGTACCTATTACAACGACCTACTCGATTTGAAAACTGCACTAGCATTTTATCATTGTTTCAGATCATGTTCTGGTTTCAAAATTACGCACACTGTTCAAAGCATGAGCTTTGATGTTTGATGTAAGCTGTGATGCACAACTGATAGATTTCTTTTTTGGTGAAAATTAAACTTTTTGTTAAAAATGAGGCATTTGTCTTGATTAACCACACTATGTTTGTTTCCAGGATTTGATATTTATCAGCAATGCTATCGATCAGTACAATAATATAAGGTGTTTATTTTTTTGCAAAAAGACAAGGTTCGATTCCTGGCTAGAATAATTATTTTTTCTAAAATCTATTAATGGCGTTTTAGTTTTTGTCAAAATCAGGGACGCAACTCCTTTCAGCATTTTTCTCTATCTCTTATAGTTAAGGATATCCCCCTGAAGGCCCGTTTAAATGGTTCACCCTGTATATATACCAAAATTTACCAAAATTGGTTCAACGGTTAAAGTTACTTTAGCATATTATTATATTAGTGAGGATTTTAAAACTATACATTTCTTTTCTAATGCATATCTTATAGTGACTATAGGTACCTATAGTCACTATAAGATATGCGGTCCAGCGGACGAGCGGTTCCTGAGATTAGTGCGTTCAAACAAACTCTTTAGCTTTATAATATCAGTATAGATAGCGGCGTCCCGCGGTTTCACCCGCGTAAGTCGCGATCCCGTGGAAATATGGGGATTAAAAGTAGCCTATGGACTATCCAACACTGAAAGAATTTTTCAAATCGGCCCAGCGGTTCCTGAGATTAGCTCGTTCAAACAAACTCTTCCACTTTATAATAATAGAAGATTGCGTAGTTGAAAAATGAGCTAGGAATCGCAGTGTGACGGTATGTGTTCACGTGACAACGGTTCCACATACGACTGAGGTTAGTGCGTCAGCTGACGCAGTTTTATCGTGTCATTTACCGTGGCTAGGTACCGTATCTGCCCTAATAAGGCTAAGTTTAATATCTAGATTAAGAAAAGAAATGATAAACACACATTTATAAATGATAAATAATTTATTACTGTACGTACACGTTACTTAGGTGGTAGTTCAAACCAAATACGGTCAATATCTATTTACAACACGTCGAATGGAGATCCAGTCAGGTAATGTAGAATATGTTCCATCGCTTCAGGATTGTCTTCAGGTACCTGAAATTCATAAATAAATGCTACCTTTATATTTAAAAAGTGCGGTATTGGTCTAGTGGCAGATACCTCGACTTTGATTCCGAAGGTCAAGCGTTCGAATTCTGGTGTCTTATTCTTTAAGAAAAAGTTACGTGCAGTATTAACTCTTCGCTCTTACGGCGAAGGAAAACATCGCGAGGAAACCCACGGCTTAGTTAGCTCCAGACGTATTGAGCTGTTCTTTCCTCTGGGCATGGCTGACTAGGGTGGGAGGGTGGTATAGGTGCTGGGCAAGTCTACTCCACCTAACAATGTCCCGGGCACTACAGCGCCATAAATAGCATGGGTTAAAAGTGCTTGCGCTGTATAAAATCATCTAAAAAAATATAAGAAGAAGAAAAGGCCAATTATTACAATAATTATTATTTAAAAAACCAGTCTAGTGCGAGGTGGCCTCGCGCACGAAGGGTTCCGTATACTTATGTATTTGTTGTTATAGCGGTAACAGAAATACATCAACTGTCTAGCTATTACGGTTCATGAGATACAACCTGGGTCTCAAGTCTGCTCTCACAATCGTGTGTCAATAGTCTCGATAACATATAACGAGTTTTTGGCACAATTGGCAATTGGCTATGACTAGTCAAACAATCGCACAAATGTAATGGACTACTAAGTTTTGAAAATAGGGTAAAGAATCAGTAATTATTTTTTTAGGGTTCCGTATCCAAAGGGCAAAAAAGGAACCCTTTTTCATAGACTATACTGCCTGTCTGTCTGTCTCCAGACAGACTTAGACTATACACTGTCAGTCTGCTTTTGTGCGACTGACAATTATAACTTTTTATTTTTAGTTCTATGACTAAAAGTTACTTAACGAAAGTTGTAGATAATTTTATTTGCAATACAAAATGTATTTTTTTTGTGAGATAGTTCGTCAAATAAACCATAAAAACTATTTGAACCCCTTTTCCAAGATGGCGGCCGTGGGACAAGAGCCACAACCCCACAAACTATTATTTAACTCTAAACTAACCCCCCCTTGATATCTAAAAAATAAAATTGCGTCCTCTTACAAACGCACCCTCAAATGTAACTTTTCAATGTACCATAGATCAAAATGAAAACAAAGAAAGGTCAAATGAACAGTCAATGATTTTCAAAGTTTTTGTACGAGTTGTAACAAAAAACCTGAATAATTGCTACTAATACTGCCTGCTCAAAATAATAAAGTAATCATTAATTACTTTATTACTTTTACAAAAAATATACAGACCATACAAAATATGAAAAAGGAAACTGGTCAAGTGCGAGTCGTACTCACGCACGAAGGGTTCCGTACTATTACCACATAAAAATCACATTTGTAGAAGCTACACAGCATCTACACGGTTTAGTTCCAGAAAAGCCTTCCTTGTGACAAACAGACGGATAGTCTTGGAAAATGGATCCCGTTTTTACCCTTTGCTAAAACTACCATCTAAGGTACAATGATTCGGCCTTCATCGTTAAAAGGGACATCAAGGAAGCCCGTAGGCTTCCTTGATTGGTTTGGATCAACAAAGGATTGGAATGGTTGATTGGATTAATTTAAATAGGCAGAGTATCTTACCCAATGACCTGCTCCATAGACAGTCCAAAAACTCAACAGTTTCCACTCCTTGAAATGGCCGTTTCTGAAGCCGCTTATTTCCTTCGTTTCTGCTTGTGCGAAGTTCTTGGCTCCGTGCCAATGCAATTTATGTACCCAATTTGATGCACCTGCGATTGAATACGACCTTTCACGAAGCATATTATTTGTATCTTGTCGTCTGGGTGTTTTCTATGTATCATATGTATGTATTTACAAAACAAACAGTACAATATGTAGTATATACGTTGTCTAGTACCCATAGTACAAGCCTAGTGCTTAGTTTGGGGCTAGATTACGCTGTGTGGAACGTCGTGCAATATTTATTTTAATAAGATACCAAGAATGCTCATTAAGGCTTTACTAAGCATCCGCAAACTTATACATTGACAATATTAAAAGTGTATGTTTAAGTTGGTACCTGAAATTGGAGTAACCACGTCTAAGTTCCCATTATAGATTGCAACCTTGAGATTCGAAGTGTTTAGTATTTTCTCCACTGAAACAACACAAAAAATATAGGTACCTAGTAGGTACTTTTATTTTATTTTCATGATGCCTACATGTTATTGTAATAATAACAATTTCTGGACTCCCTATACGGTGGATATGCATAGTACAAGCCTAGTGCTTAGTTTGGGGCTTGTCACTTGTCTAATCCTAATCACTTGTCAAAATGTACTTACATGCTCTGGCTAACAGTTACTTTACTTAGAAGCGGTGTTGGTCTAGTGGTATGATTCCCCAACATTCATTCCGAAGGACATAGTTTTCAATCCCGTGTAATTCGCCGTGCAGCCCCGGCATAGAATAGGGTTACCCCTATTCTGTGCCGGGGATGTTACCCGTGGGTGTCGTAAAAGGCGACTAAGGGAATTAGGAGGACTAGCAAAAATTAAGTTTTCCCCGCGCGGTGGCGGTTAGGTTAGGTTAGTCCTTGGTCCCTAGAAGGGTTAGTGTCAGACAGGCGGCCGGCTGTAAAAATATTGCCAAATCTATTAACAGAAGGTGAATTACCTACAGCGCCAACCCAAACTATTTGGGGTTGAGCGGACCCTGGGCTCCCGAGAGGGATGCAACCGGGAACATCGCTCGGATGAGAGAGTAGTTTTCAATCCCGGTCAACCGCGCTATTAATTAACATCGCCCTACGGTGAAGGAAAACATCGCGAGGGAAACCCGCGTCTTACGAGTTACGTGCAATTGTCCAAATATAAGGATATACGGAAAATGTGGTCAAAAAAAAGTAAGGTTTTGCTGGTCAAAACCTTACTTTTTTTTAGTATATACTAACCGAAAACGTAACTCGGCACCACAAAACTCTTCTTCAAACTATTATAAGCTTGATGCGACAAATAAACCCAATCTAGCGTCTGATTCACAACTTTCAATGTCGGTTTCACATATTTATTGACTTTCTTAGACAAATAATCCAAGGCCATATATGGACTGAATGTGTTTATGTTGTTGAAGTTAAGGCTCCCTTCTTGGCTTAATGTTTGGAATAGAGTATTGTCCAGTATGGCTGCCTCTGCGAAGGCTTGTCTGTCTATCGCAGCTACTAGTTGAAGGGATATCTTTTTTGCGGATAAATATAGGTTTCTATCGATGTAACCCTGAAAATAAAAATAAATAATCGACGAACATCCATAAAAAAGACAGCCGAATTGAGATCCTCGTCATTTTTGAAGTCCGTTATAGTCTTTTACATACATATAAAATTTAAAGTTCTGACTGAGTGACTGACTTAGATCAGTATTTCAACGTACAGCCTAAACCACTGGTTCTAGAAACATGAAATTTGGAGGGACGGACGTGTTCTTCGTGATGTGTAGTTATCTACTATTTAGGTACTAAGGGCATCTATATTTCGACGGTATCAGAAATTACGCGGGTGAATTTATAAATGTAAAGTTACATACCGTATTAAATAAGAAATCAGGCTGCATCAACGTGCTTTCCCTAGGATTTACCCAACCACCGCCGATACCTATACCTTTTAAATTCATCTTTAGACCCTTGTTTTTGATTGCCTGTAACCAAAAATAAATTAAATAAGTACTTATCTAACCTTTTTTTTTATGTGAATGCCAAATGTTTTTATACTTCTATCATAAAAAACCGGCAACGCTATGAATTTTTTAATTAACGACAAATTTAGAATAACAATTACTGGCAGGTACCTACTTAGTAGGTATTCTATTTTAAAATAAATTATTTATATTCCAAAATTCAATGCTCCGAGCGGAACTTGAACCTCAACTCAACCGGGCGCGCCTACCACTTGAACTATGGGGGCCCCAGTCCGAGGGTTGAATTTAAGGATCTTACGTGTGATGCTCATGGCGCCATTTACCGAGGATATATTTACTGTGGTTTATATTTGTCTAGAAAAAAAAATCAATTGAACTTACCCTGTATAAATAAACAGTAAGTCTGGGACATATTTTCCCTCCATAACTTTGTCCTATAATATAAGTAGGCGTTTTTCGAAACTCCTTACGCCTTCTTAAAAACATTTTTATCGCCCGTGCTAAGTCCATAGCTGTAATAAAAACAAATAATTATTAAGATTTTGGTTTTCGTTTCCTACACCGGTAAATTTGAAAAAAATACTTCGAAAATTCTGCATGCAACAGGATTTGAACCTGCAATCCTTAAAATTCATACTAGTGTGTATGAATACGATGGATTTGTAAGAATTGCAAAACAAAACTTTATTTTATCAAGATTATGATGTTCAACGGTTAAAACATAGTGTTTTTTTTCCTAAACACGAAGTTTGTTTAGCTCCATTAACCAAAGTGTAGGTAGGTATACTATAGCAAGAGAATATATCTCACCCATTTCACGATCGGTACTTGCTAATAAGGAATCATTGGTAGCATAACTAAATCCAGTCCCGACCGGATGGTCTATTAACAAAACATTCCGTTCTCTCACCTGAAAGTTTTAATTGATTGTTGAGAAACCGCGTTTGCTTGGTTAAGAAAGTTTTATTGCCAAAGATTTCACCTCTCATTTAGGAAGTATTCGGAGTTTGAAAGAGTACAGTGCGCGTAACTTATGTACTTTATGACCTCTTGGAACATAGGCGCGAGGTTCAAAACTGGGCAGGTAATAGTCAAGTATATGAGTGTGTATACTTTACACTACTGTGGACTAACGCAAGGCATAGCAGCAAGCGCCTATATTCAGAGGTAGGTACAAGGTGAGGTAATAGAGGTACTAAATTATGGCCTTAAGAACGTGGGTACTGTTACCATTTCCATACAATGCATTTCCATACATTTCCATTCATTTCGAATGAATATTTTGGAAAACCTTGTGGTGGGGGCCCTATAAAAATAAAATCTTAATCGGAATAATACCGATATTAGGGTAGAAAACTAAATTTTTCATAATTTATTTTGGTATTATGTTTGTATGGAAATGGTAACAGTAGGTACCCACCCTCTTAATGAGGGCCATAATCTTGTTATTTGCTTTGTATCTTTTTCTAAAATGTTCACCTGAAACTAAATTTCAATGTCGTGTCAGGTGAATATTCTAGAGGAAAATAGGTATGGACATAAACCAAGATAATCTCTGTAAATCAGATAATCAGTAAACTCTGTAATTCTGATAAGAAATCGTATGTGAATTTCAAAGCATATGTGTTATTCAAGTTCTTCAACTACAGCGGTGAAGGAGCAACAAACATACATACACACAAACTTTTACCTTATGTAGAAAGTAGGCCGAGTGTTTTTGCTGCACCGACATAAATTGCTCAAGCAAAAAGACTTACCCAACTATGATTACGTGGCTTAAAGTCCATATCGAGCGGTCCTATTTCAGCAAAGTTGCCTATACCAGTCGCAGCGAACCCGGGACCACCTTGTATCCATATTAGTAAAGGTTTACTATGAGCCCCTACTCTTGTGCCGTTTGCATAATACAATTGGTAGAATAAGTTGACTCCTGGCCGGACTTGTACGTATCCATAAGCTCTATGTCGCATCCATGGTGACTTCTTCACGGCTTCTAAGTACGGATTGTGTCCTACGGATATAAAACGTAGAAAAAGTACGTTAAAAGGCTTATTGTCTCTAGTACCATAAACAGTTCCAAAAAACGGAACTAGTGATTAAAACACATCAGTAGTGATAATGAACCCGTTAAATGCCATATGGGGCGCAAGTGCATGCACCTATCCTACAATTAAGTTGTACTTGTATTGTGCTATAGTAAAAATACTTCTCAAACATGTATCATCCATGAGCTCTGTTAAATTTTTATTTAACAATATTTGATAATTTTGCTAAATGCTGCTGAAAGCTTTAGTGTTAGTGATTTCTTGCATACCATAGGTACCTACCTAATTGCTGAACCGTTTTCGAAAAAAAATTAACAGGGCTAAGCTAAGGCATGTTTAAGACATTTGAATTGAAGGTAGAATAAGTGCCTTACAATTTTACTGATGACTGGTTAGGTTTCGTATGACGTAGAAACATGCAATAATAAACATTTGTGCCAAGGCAAGACTCAAACACGCAACCATCCGTGTTTCATGCGAAAGCCTTTTTTTTCAATAAAACACAATATTTTCTATGGTGAAGAGAACGGAGATTCTTATTTACTTTTCATTCCTTTCCAATACATTTCTATTGAGGACAAAGTCATTGCGTGACTTAAGAACGTGGCGACTCTGACCATTTCCATACATTCATTCGAAATGAAATAAAACGGAGAAACATTTTTTCATTGAAAAATGGTTCTCCGTTTTATTTGAATGTGAATGAATATTTTGGAAAACCTTGCGGTGGGGACCCTTTAAAAGTAAAATCTTAATCCGAATAATATCGATATTAAGGTAGAAAACTGAATTTTTCATAATTTATTTTGGTATTAAGTTTGTATGGAAATGGTCAGAGTCGCCGCGTTCTTAAGTTGATATATCATTGTGACTACAAAACCTATGATAGGTATCTATCTACCTAGAACTATACCTACCTACCTAACATAAGCCATAGTTCCTGGCTTACCTTACCTTACCTTTAGCATACCTAAAATAGGTTTACCTAACTGGCACAGCCCACAGCTTAACCTTGTATCGCCCCTCTCTACCTCGCAGCATTTTGAAATCCATCCTATCTTAGGAATACCAAGTCACAAAACTTTGTTTTCGCGTTTTTATGCCTTAGGTTTAATTTAATAAGAGCTAGGTATAGGTATACTTATTTACATTTTTTCCCTGGTCTTTTTCGCGTATTGTTATTTTTTTTAAATCTCTAATGTCGACGTTTGGACTATGTTACAATGGTCTTGATCGCGAGGAGACCAAAGGCGAAAAAAAATCAAATATCAATAACTTAATATGTAAACAAATCGTGTAAAAAGTTTATTAGGACCTATATGTTTAAAAAAAATACTTACAATCAAATTTTACGTGTAGGTAAAACCTACCAATAACTAATAATTCCATTATTCGTAATAATAAGTTATTTTATAATTACTAGAATAAGCAAAACCAATTTTTGGGTACTTAGCTACCTACCTAGGTAAATATTTGCAAATGCAAAAACGTCTTTCCTAAATGCCTGCATGTTTTAATTGTCTTAACAATCTGTTGTGGTATTCCCACAGGGTCATACCAAGGTCTCAATGTTATTGTTGTAAAATATATTGTATGTAAATAGTTAAGCTACACATTACGTCGCCGCGCGCTTCGACGAAACTTGATAATTTTACAAAACGTTCGACGTAGAATACTTATTTAATTCCTACCTTTAAGGTAGGTACCTACTTATTTGCATATACTAGGGGCCCCTAGTATATGGACCCCGGCTTCGCACGGTTCTATCTGTACTATACAATAAACATGCCTCTTGAATCACTCTATCTACTAATTAAAACCGCATCAAAATCAGTAGTTTTAAAAATCTAAGCAAGTTTGTACCTATATTTTTTCTTCTTTCTACTAATATTACAAATGTGAAAAGTTTGTGTGTAATTAATTAGGTAAACAAGTAAGTTTACTAAACCGATTGCGATGAAAGTTGGTATGTAGATAGCTGGAGCCCTGGATCGCCCCCTTACGCGGGCGAAACCGCGGGGCGCAGCTAATAAATACTATTTTTTAATTTCCAAACCTAAAACTTAAAAAAAATATGGATACTTACCAACTTTATTAAGTACTTACCTAAAATCTACCATTGAATGGGTTTCATATTTTTACTTATGTCTGCCCTGGGATCAAATGACTATCAACGAATTTTACTACCACTACCTACTTATTCATACTAAATATGTCTGTGCTAATGTATTGAATACAAATCATTTCTTTTCTAGCCCGTCTATATATTTTTCTCCCCCTTTACCTTCATGACATGGCCAATCCCAATTTTATCAATTAAGTATAAAAAAGATAGCTACAAATATAGTATTTATTAATACACACCTACTCACCTTCGGGGATCTCAACTGGAGAACAAGAAACGTAACTTTTACCACATTCTAGGAAATAATGCGGAGCTTTCGCACCCACCACGGCACTTACAAACGCAAATAGTACAACACAAAATAAGTTCATCTTTGCACTTCACTGAAATTTACATGCGAGTGTACAAACGGGACACTCAAAAACAATTAACTGTATCACCCGTGATGATATCATATTATTCGCCTAATTAAGGAAACATATGAAACAAGGGAACATTGAATTATTTCTACGGATAAGTTTCAATTGTCACGAGGAATTCATTAGGGTTTACGATCTGCGTATTGTCCGTTGTCGGATACGTACAGACTTTAACTAAACATTGTTTACTGACTTCTTACGTAAGGACCTAACATCAAATTCAAAGGTTGAATATTGATATTTTCAAATATGCCAAGACGCTACTATAGTACTCTAACACTAGCAACAATGGAAGGTAACACTTTGACTGTGACTTTACGCTGACCCCTCTCATGATAATGAAAGGTTATTTCAGTTCAAGAATCAGTTGTTTTTATGTATTTTTTTTTTGTTTTTATTTAAATAATAAATCGACAAATGATCCGAAAAAGCCGTTGTTATTTAAGTTTCTCGGTCTCGAACGTCTGGTGGCTTGGTCGGGTGTCGGAGTAGTGTAGCGGATTCGATTCGGTGGGTAAAACGGTCCGTTTGTTGTGAATTGATCTTCGGATGTAGTCGGTCGGATTGGCGAGGCACCGACGATGTGTCCTAAAGGTGCACCAACTACGTCTGGACGATATGTCATTTGTTCAAATTCTGAATATTCGTGAATAGGTTTGATGAAATCTGAAAAAACAAATTAAGTAGGTAAGTACCTACCTATATATACATTTTAAAATGATTATGTATTTGCATATTATGTACATTGCTCTCAATGAATAAAGAATTGTTGACTTCGACTTAAAATAAAATCCCAAGTCCTGACTGATTGATTGACTGACTGACTGAACTATATCAAGTTACAGCCTAAGAGGCTGGTCTTAGGGAGGGTGTTCTTCGTGATGTGTAGGCATCCACTCAGAAAAGTTTTTGGAACGAAGTTCCTTATGGCGCGTTGGGAAAGGGGGCTAGACGAAAAAAATTAAGACCAAACGACATATTTTTTATTGGTTGGAACTTCGTTCCATCCGTGGGTCACTTGACACCTCTCAAGTTTTTTGAAAACCCCGCGGGATCAGGACTTACGCGGGTGTAACCGCATGTCACACCTAGTTATTTATAAATATTGTAAACAATGGTCCTACAATTATCATAACGTATTGTTGTATATAAATTGCAGAACTGTCTATAATTTATATGACACGCCCAAGTTTCTCCTTGAAGTGTCGAATAAAAACCCATCAATATTTTTAAAGAAACATGCTATTAGTGAAAACGTGAATAAAATTTGTGTAATTGCGTCTTTAATAGCGGAAATACAAACAGAACTTTTACTTTCATTTTTATTTAACTAATAATGCACCAGAAAAGGTCCTAAAAAAACCGTAATACTTTCTAAGGTTACAATTTATTTAGTGTTAAAAAATGAAATTTTATTTAAGTTTTATTTTCCGTCTTAATTCAAGTATTCCCCTTTATTAAAGTAAGTTTAATATTAACTTCACATTTTGTAAATTATATTTATTACTTGCAACATAGCGCGGTTACGTAAGTCCCGATCACGTGGGATTAGCAGAATAAAAATTAGCCTATGTTATTTCAAGTCTCTAGCTATTGACACACATAGCCTTATTAATAAACGTGGAGTAAGGTCGGAATAATTTATCCCCTTTTTGTTCCTGTCTGTCAACTTTGAAAATTCTTGTCACGGAAAAACACAAAGCATGTTCTCACTATTCCGACCTTACTCCACGTTTATTAATAAGGCTTGTTAGCCTTATTAATAAACGTGAGTTAAATTGCAATTGGTTCAGTTCAGTCAAAAGGAACAACAAACACACAGGGGCTTAAACTGTGGGCTTATACGAGTGCATCATCAAAAATTCTCCCGTGGCAGGATTCGAAGCTGTGCCCCACGCTTCCCGGGCGCGTGCGCTATTGCGTAGTTATTTGTTGTAAGCTACATTCAAGGGAAATTATTCTATGTCAAAGCATTCATTAGATTATGTTACGATCGTCTTTGGAATACCTACCAGACGGATTCTGCTGTAAAGGTGGTCTGTACCCATTTGAACCGAAGAGACCTCCTGACCAATATGGAGGTCTAGTTAGACCACCATTAATAGGTGGTGGCCTAGTCGAAGGGACATAAGGAGGCCTAGTCGGAGGGCCATAGGGAGGTCTTGACTCGGGGAAGTGGGGAGGCCTTCCGTAAGGAGGTAGGCCGAAAAAGGTCCTAGGAGGTGGACCACCAGGTCTTGGTGGCCTCGAAATGAACCTGTCTCTTCTGTATTCCGCTCTTCTTTGAGATTGGGGGGTGACTGGAAAATAAGAAACAATTGTATTAACAGTAACCTATACCTACCTATCAATTTTATTATAAGACTTAGGTAGCCTTTAATTTTTGATTTGCGTTTCAGTATTCGGCGTTTAAAAAGTTTAAATATTCTGAAGGTAATGTACGTACCTACTAATGATAAAGAGAGAAAATATATATCACTCTACTGAAGCTAATCTGATGAAACTTTATTATGTCTGCAGTTGTAAAAAAATAAACACCCTATACAGGATGCCACAAACCACAATCGATGTGGTTTCGAATCCACAATCGATGTGGTTTCGAATAAGGAACACTGAATATGAATAGTTTACGAAGATTAAATTAATAAGTATCTACTTTTATTTATAGCCGACAAAGACGTATCAATATACGTAAGCGCTGACTAACCTGTAAGAATTCATAAACTCTAATAGGGTAATCAAGTCAATCACTCTAATCCAGAAAGATGTAAATCCAAGGTCTTTGCTCTAATCTCACATGTCAGCGTCACGTCTCTAACGGTTCACTTACTTGAACTAAGGTCATTTTCATCATAATCCTCTATATCTCCGCAATCATCCGGATCGTCTACCTGTGGCGTTTCTTGTAAATCATTTGTCTGATCGTAAGGCCTATTATTAGGTACGAATAAATCGTAAAATGCGCCAAAAGTACGCCCTCTAACGTAGTCGCCTGCGTCTATACGTTTGTGTGGAGCAATTTTGTTGGTAGGACATAAGGCGGGACCAACTGTTATTGCTCGGAGTGGGGTTAGGAATAAATAAATCTGAAAAAAAAAACCTATAGGTACTCATAATTGTACTTTTAAATAGGTATTGTAGGTCCCACATTGCAACTAGGCTTGTAATATAGTGACCAGACAATGCATAAGAAGCAGGTGTGAACTACTCTTTAACTGTCTGCCAAAGGAGAGTTGTTTTTTTGTATAAAAAAATTACAGATAAGAACAGAAATATCCTGAACAAGAAATAGTCGTCTATAAAAAAAAACAACAAAAAGCGGGAATCGAACCCGTGACCTAATGCGTTGTAGGTGGATGTTCGCCCACGTCAAATTTATAAGTATAAGAGGTATAAGTAGATAAGTAGGACAGGACTTACCAATAAAATAAACACTTTAAGAAATTGTACTTTGGCAACCATCGTAAAAAAAAGTTACACTTCTACAGAATTAGAAAGAAAAATGTTCTAAAGTATCCTTAAATTCTCCGTAATAGGACTACCTACAGCTAATATTTTTCGAAAATCTTCATAATGCTACACTTTTCGGTATGGTGCCAAACTCTAGTCTGAGCTAAAATTTAAAAACAAAATGCTATTACATGCCAGGATCTCCCACGCTATTATGCATCACGGTGGCTTGGGCAACGACCGCACCATAAAAGCGAAATAAAGCATAAATTACAAGTAAACCCACCAAATACAGTTGAGATTTGCAAATCGCTAACGAGGTTATTAGGTCGCTAAAATACCGCACGTAGGATGATTTGAATTGTCTAAATACAGCTTATCATATTAGGCACCTAATTAAATCAAATGGTAATCAAATCACAAATGAATAGGTACCTACATAATTAAAAATTAAACTATTAACTTGGTAGTTGCGGCCTTTGGCTGCACTTGCATCATAACACCCGATAACATAGGAATATCGGGGGTAAAAAGAATCCTCTGTGTACCACATTGATCTCAATCTTACCAATAGATATGACATTAGAAGAAAGATAGTTGTAAACAGTCACTGTGGTAATGTTACCGCAAACTCAACAATGCTTTTGACGTTTTAATCGTCATTCATCGACTTCATCTATTCATATTTTTCGCGGAAAATGAACATTGAATATGTTTAGAGACATATTCAATGGTACAATTATCTACATACCAAGTTTCGTTACAATGGGTTGAGAAGTTTTTGGAGGAAGAATATTCGGGGATATAACTGGGTGCCGAAAGATAAAAAACACGAGGCGACAAGGGTGATTTAGGTGTTAAAATAACACAAAATTCATGTGTAGACATTAATTTATTTTCAACGTTTTATGGACCGGCAAACATTACTTGATACTTAGTATCTATAATAATAATTAAAATCTAACAATAAGTTAATCACAGTATCACTACATACAATAGAGTAGGTATTGCCAATATAATTTAAGGTTCAATTGTTAAGTCAATTTTGATAATAAATAGGTTGATAAATTGACGTGCCTAACATTAAGATAAGTGTATTGTTTATATAACAATGTGTCACTTAATGAGCTCTTTTCATATAACATATTTTACTTTAAAATAAACCAAATAAGTAACACAACACGGTTCTGAAATTCTCACACTACAGTTCAAATAAAAGGACTAAGTGTGTGCTGGCCACTGGGCCTTACGCAGTGTTAGGTAGGTTCCGCAGTTATCATTATATCTTTTACTTTTCTTAATCATTTTGTTATTATTACATCCAAAATAGACCATCAATGTTATGCAACTCCGTAAAATCATTAAATCGATTGAAATAGATTTTAGGAAATCCCTGATTAACAAGCCTTTTTCTCATTCAAATTGCTCTCTGGCCTAAACACTTGCTAGACTTGGTAACACTATTTAATTTTCTTATTTGACTCTACGGAACCCTATAAAGCCACAATATAATATAATCAATCATATGTCAACAAGTGGTGCTAACGTCTTACATTTTCGTCCTAGGTGAATATTTAATATCAGGGAATTAACAATTAACAATTTCGACATGTTTTTGTTTGTCTTTCTATTACCTAAAAGCTTTTTAATAAGTTCTAAAAATGACTAGTGCTTAAAAGTGAAAATATACAAAAAACGAGGCTACTCGTGAATGACGGACTTTTGTCCGGCTACGTACATGCAACAAACGTACGAGGGCTGTATGATAAGTACAACAAAGTTTCAACATTCAACAGTTCTGTTCAAGTTCTGACTTTTGCCTCTTCGAGTGATTCTAATAACTCGATTTCTTCTGATTTTCGTTCGATATCGTTATTTTTTCTATGTGAATCGCACGACCGCAACTAGTAGTCTCAATAGTTCGCCGCAGAAGTCCCACGTCGAACGAAAATCAGTAGAAATCGAGCTATTTAAAATGCACGAGATGGCACGAGCGATTCAAAATAACGCCCCTGATCGTATTCAAATTTAATAAAGCAAGACTTTAAAAGTCGGTATTGTTTTTTGAAGACAAGAGTCCGTAGTCGCGTTCTATAAATGTTTTTATATACTTTTTCTTAAGTACTAGATACAGACATACATGGCAGTATATTATGGACATTTGACACCAATATATCATTCTATATTTTATTGAGTATCTATACTTTACTTACATATTAAGTGAAAACAGATAGATCAAAAATGCTGTGTACTTAACAAACAAACAACGGGTCGAATTGATAACCTCCTCCTTTTTTTAGAAGTAGGTTAAAAAAGTGAAAGATTTCTTCACATTTAAAAAAAACAATTGTAGGTGGCGCGTAACAACCAGGGCGTTTGTTAGCGAATACGTCAAGTCTAGTATGGAGGAGATTGCTGAGAATTCCATGGACTGCCAAACGCACCGACGACGTGTCAATCCTCTTACAACTCAGGGTGAGGACGCGCTAGGCCACGATTTGCAACAACGCATACTGGCGTATTTTGGTCACGTAATCAGGAAAGGTTATGACAGCCTAAAGTAACTCATCGTGGTTGGGATCACGGACAGAAAACGTTAGAGAGGTCGTTCCCCAACCAGATGGTCTAATCGAATTAAGGGCTCATCAGCCGTCAACTTCAAAAAAAATGTTCGAGTTACAATGAACAGAAGCCGATGGAAAGAGATCGTCGAGGGCAAGACCGGACCTCTATGTGATGACCACGATCCTCAGTCATGAGGGGCCGACTACAGAGAGAGAGAGGGTATGATACGATAGAAAAAAGCAGGATATAAGTTGAAATATATGACCTAAACTCAACTTTAACAGTGGATATGAAATTAAAAAGAAGATAGCCACTGCAGTAACGCTACTCGCAAACTCAATGATGTTTTTGACATTTTAAACGTCATTCATAGACTTAAACTTAGCGCCGATGGCGATACTCATTTCACTTTCACGATAGACGTAACAATATGTTAAGCGTAGCGGTTTTTATATTCATTTCACGTCAAAGGAACATGGAATATGTTTAAGATATCATCTCCAGTAACTAGTACATAATATCTAAATGGATGCAGGTTATACGCCCCACCCTGTATTAGGTTTGTTGTATGATAAATTCAGCAGATCTTAAATACAACTAGCAAACTAATATTAATGCATAGCAGGTACCTGTTTCGTGTTTTTTTTTATTTTCGTTTTTTTTTTTAAACAAGTTCAAAATCGCTCCACACATGGCATTAAGATTGTAGTGACATCTATCCAGTGTCCCGGGAAAAAGGATACAGGTAACCGGCAAACATTTTGAAAAAATGGCAGATGCGCAGAAGTCGATTTTTCATAGAAGTCGCACGTAAATTTACTGCGAGATCTTACCCCTTTCACGTCAGTTTTTTTCAACATGTTTACCGGCACCTGTACTCAACTTACAATCTGTGTACCTTAACTACTCGGTAATAAAGCTCATTATAATGCAACAATGTATTTTAATTGCTACAATGAAAAATGCATTTGTGGTGCAATATAGTCTAAAATATTAATAAAATGGATAATTATAATACGTTTATGTCATATCTATTGTCATTGTGTTTGCATATTGATACCTATTGTAAACTTTTTAAAGTAACAAACTAAATTAAAGACATTTTTCGGTCAATCCCGAAGAAGGGACCTGTAAAGGTCTCGAAACGTTGAGCGTTGAAACAATGCTAAAAGTAATAAACACCACGCGATTAAAACCGAAAAATGTCTTTAATTTCAATAATATTCCAATTTCCTAATTATTTTTTTGAAATTAACAGTTAAGAAGAAGTTAACAGAATCAAGCCACCTTACGACGAATTAAATGAAACAGTATCCATATTATGTACCTAATGTTATGTAATAGTATAGTAGAATTAAGTAGTATCCAAACATGGAAGACAATAACAATGGGTAACTATACCATAACAGCTACTAACATTATTTAAAACGAGACGACTAGGTACACACATACTAAGTATGTCATGATAATATTCAGTGATCATCATGACATTTAAAACAATAAGTAAATAATAATTTATTATTATATCGAGGTACCTATTTGAACAAATTGCAGAAAATATCAAATCAGCGGGAATCGAACCCGGTACCTTCTCCGTCGAAGGTCTGTGGTCGGCTACCGCGCCACAGTGGTCGTCAAAATAGATAAATATTGTGAGAGATAATTGGAATATAACGTTATTTCATCACCCCACACCCTTGCTTAGGGGGTTGACCCCTAAGCAAGGGTGTGTTGAACCGGAATCCCGCCAGATTTGAAAAATACATTATTTTTGTAATGTTTATTATGAACACGCATCATCAACATTATCCAATTATTTAAAGAAAATAGACAATGTTGCTATCTCAAATTGAAATAGGTGTACACCACAAATATTGCCAGCTAATTCAATATTGAATGTTACTATTGAGATAGTGTAAAAGCCTACTAAAAGATTTAGTAGTCGATTTCAAACTAGAACATCTTTAAAAATATTTCGTAATTTGTTTTTTCTTGCAGGCAATTCTACTAGAAATATTTTTAAGGAAAAATACGTCATAAACAAGTAAAGAGATGAATTGTATTTATTTCGACTTTCCATTTCTTCACAGAACAAAAGCTCAAATTTTCTATTTTCAAGTGCTTAAGCCTGCACTGGGCTTTCATAGAAATATTTTAAAGAAACAATACTTCCGGTTCGAGTAAGATGCGGGTTCGAATCCAGCCCTGCGTCTGTCGTGCGTTGTGTTTTTGCAGAAGTATTATTTCTTTAAAATATTTCTGAAACCTCAAATATTTCGAATTTTCCGGACCCCCGGTTCGCACCCAAACTTAAATCCG